>OZ025300.1:152473110-152598110 GCA_964019185.1 Maratus speculifer
GATTAACCAGCCTTAAAAAATTGTACTTTAATGTAGCACATTTATACAATTTGGTCAGTTAGTATTTTCTGAATTATTACACAGTAAAAGCCGATAATTCACATTTTTTGATTTATAATAAGATAAATACCGTATTTTCGGGTGTATAGCCCGCACCCTGTGTATAACCCGCACCCCTAAATCGAGCAGTGCAGAAAAAAAAGTTCGTGTATAACCCTCGGAGATGCATCGGTGTATAGTCCGCGGGCTATACACCATTTACGAACGTATATTTCGACCAGGGTTCGAAATTAGAAGCCATTAGTCATAATCTTTAACACAAATTTACCAAATTTTTTTCGTAGTGCATAATATCTACAGTAATTGGGCTAAAAAATTAAGATTATCATTACCGTAATTTTCGGAAGAAACGCCGCAGCGTTTACGTGTTTTAAGATAAAATTTCAAGCGATGCGGCGTTTACGCGCATTTTTTTTCAAAGAAGCATGATATTTAAAAAAAAAAAAATCCGAAAACTAAAAAAAAAATCGGTGATAAATTCAAAATTTCGGACATAAAATGTGTACGTATCTTAGGTCATTGGTTCCCAAAAGGATCGAATCCTCGGAATCGATCCGAAATGCACCAACTCCGAAAAGGAACGATTCCTCGGACTCTATCCGAAATGAAACGACTCCGGAAAAGTTAGATTCCTAGAACTCTTTCCGAAATGAAACGACTATGTAAAGGAACGATTCCTCGGAATCGTTTCGAAAAAGAACGACTGCTCTGAATCGTTCTGAAATGATATAAATCTCGCACTTTTTTTTGTTCTTTGCAACTGGGTCGGTAGATTATTATTATTTTTTTTTTTTTTGAAAAATAAACTAAAAATGATCTTAAATTCAGAATTGTCGGATTGGAAGGGTTCTGGATTTTGGATCTTGTACTCTACAAACACAATGGCTATTATACATCTATCAGTGCAATACTTGGCGATAGCTGCGACAACAGTAAAAAAGGCCTTTACAAACATGGGAGAACTCTCTAAATTTCAAGGCATAGCGAAAGGAATTTACAAATTTCGATGTTTTTTTTTCAAATTTTTTAATGTTTAAAAATTGTAGAAAAAATATCACGATTTCCAATTTTTAAAAAAAATCTTTGTATAACCCGCACCGTATATAAGCCGCAGCGGCTTTTTGGGAGGTTTTTTCTTGTATTAGCCGCGGACTATACACCCGAAAATACGGTATGCAAAATAATTTATATATAATTAAACCATTTATGGTATCTACTAAGTATGGAGAATAATTTGGGTATTTCACTGAAACTGAGCATTAAGCTTTCGGTATAAATTATTATTTATTCCTCATATGAGTAAAATAGTTAAAGCATGGACATGTGTGACTATTGGTCAGGTCTGTCCAATTTTTAATTAAATTGAGTGAAGCCCGAGTTAGTCGAAACAATAAAAAATGCTACTTTACTCGTAACTCAAAACATATAATATTATTAAATGTTTTTAGTTACATTAGAGATACACACATCTTGTACGATCCACACAACCTCATAGCCAAATA
The DNA here is from genome assembly GCA_964019185.1 of Maratus speculifer. Taxonomy (NCBI): domain Eukaryota; kingdom Metazoa; phylum Arthropoda; class Arachnida; order Araneae; family Salticidae; genus Maratus; species Maratus speculifer. Next base: position 152,474,673 of record OZ025300.1, read on the forward strand.
GCCACTAAAAATCTGGATATCCATATGAAAATACACTGGCCTCCAAAAGTTAAGGAACAACGGTTTTTTGCGACTAATTTGGAAATGAATGAATATAGAAACATCAAATTTGGAGGAAATGTGCACTAAACTGTTATTTATTAAATGCGACATAGAAATATACTTAAGTTAAACTTATAAATGAAATGACAAATAAAGAAAGCACTTATGTTGCAATATTCCATTCTTGGAGAAATCAGTATATCGCATTATTATTCAGTAAAATGTGACAGAAATATTAAAAAACTGGTTCTAATACGGAATATGTCCATTCCGGACTTGAATGCATTAGCGAATCGACATTCCATGCTCTCAAATAAATTATCGGACACCAAAATAAGTAGCACTGACCAGACATAGAGTAAACGTCGTTCCAGCACATTTTTAATGACTTTAAAAGAGGATTTAAAGCAACAGCCTGTCTTCAAAAATAGTCCCAAAGATATTCTATCAGATTCAAGCCTGGAGAATGAACTGGCCATTCCATTTTCTCTAAACTGTGATCCTCAAGATAATCTTTTAACAACTATAGCTTGGTGTGGTCTCCCATTATCACCCATTAGAATGAAACCATTGCCTCTAGCACCGGCATATGGGCACACATATGAATCCAGGATCTTATGTCGATATCTCGCACCAGTGAGAGTTCGTCCATGGAACACATGTAGGTCAGTGTAGCCCCTGAGTGAGATCCCTGTCCAAATCATGATGCCACCGTTTCAGTATTTGCGTGTTTCGACAGTGTTTTATTTATGGTATCGAGTGCATTTTTCTATCCAGATCAGAAGAGGTCCTGATTCGCTCTCCAGTGTGAATCTGAATTCGTCTGTGAAGAGTACAGAAGCCCACAGTTGTCTGCTCCTGCAAACATGTTCTCTTGCCCAACATAAACGGTCCCTTCTCTGTCGTCTGTTAAACAGGGACACACGTCTGGTCACTTTGCATAGAGACCTGCATCGTGAAGATGTCTTCGCATCATAGTAGCGGGAATTCTTCTCCCTTGTGTTGCAGAGTGGTCTGCAATGAGTTGCGGTACAGAAGTGCGTCTACTTCTTCGGGCTCAAAAGAGCTAGAAACCGGTTTTTTGCAAGTGTTGTAACACGTGGGTAGCGTGGAACATGTCTTCTGGACACAGAATCTTCGAATTCATACTAATCCCAGAGTAAATGGACTACACTGCGAGACACATTGAGCGGTTTTGTAGTATCGGCCTGTAAGAACCCCATTTCTATCCATCCTACCACCCGCCGCCTTAAAGAATCGGGAAATCGACTTCTTCAAACATTTGTTTACTCTTGGTTGTAGTGAACAAAACTGTCTACAATAGTTCGAATACAACAAAACTTACACACGAAATTACGAATGCTTCCTAATTACATTATTTTCTCTCATTCTTAGCTACGTATTCTTTTCTATAAATAAAAGTTGTAAATGTAATTTTTACGTAAGTTTTTTTAAAACTTATTATTGTCATTCATATACACTATGAAATTTAATCTGACTGCCATTTTTTTCTGGTGAGCTTCGAAAAACATGCTGTACCTTAACTTTTGGAGGCCAGTGTAATTAACAGGGAAAAAAACAAATTACAGTAATTATATAATTTGCATTTTTTCTGAGAGTAACCAATCGCAAAAAAAATTATAGGGAATGAAACCAGTAAGTTCAATAACTCGAAATAAAAAATTTTGAAAATACGGTTATTAAAAAAATTTTAAGACAAGAGTAGACGAATTGGACAAATAATAATAATAATAATAATAATAATAATAATAATAATAATAATAATAATAATATACATTGCTTGTATTTGTAAATTTAAACTTCTTTATATGCGCAGCCGATAATTTGTGGCAATAGAGATATCTGAGAATAAATTTTGAATAGCAGACTTGTGTTCACGTAAGAGCATTAATGAATTATGATTTTCGATGACATTACAACAGAACTAAATCAACAGAAACGTGAAGCTTCATCTCATGCCACTTTAATCAGATAGTTTACAGAATTAAAATGCAAAAATATTACAATTACAATTAATGACTAATAATGCGCATAACTTTGTTAGTGTATGCGAAAAGAAAACGTAAGTTAATAAAACTTAATCAAATTTAGCACATATATATCAGTAACTGAAAAAATTAAACCACATATAAATAAATATTAATTATGATGTCATGTCGTAGAAAAGAAACTGCGATATGCGCACAGGTTTGCAGTGTGGTATGTACCCGCTGTGTACGATACAAACGCCGTGCATATGACTTGCCTGCCCTGCAAAGAAATAGGGTGCAACCATAGTCACAGAATTATACAGACGTTACATTTACTTTTCACTTCGAAATCTTGCATGAATTTAGTAATGATCATATAAAAAAGAATTTAACACGTTTAGAGTCACGGCGACTGGCGCTGAACTTTCCATTTAATCCGCATCAGTCACCGGTGGTGACTAATTGTGTAAAATATGATACAAAAAATGCATTGTTTTAAGTAATTATTAAGAAATACACCCAAGTTCCAAAACATTATGGCGATCTTCTTAAAAAAGTGTTGGCCCACCCTTGATTCACAAAAAAGCTGCAAACTGTTTCTACATGTGCGCCAGAATTATTGGTAGATGATTGGAGATAAATAGTATTTGTTGTTCAATAAGCGGTCTTGCATATCTGATGTGTTTCAAAATGATTGTTTTTAACCGACTTCAAGAAGGAGGTTATGATTTCGACCTGTATGTATTTGTTGTTCACGCATAACTTTCGTAAATATGAACCGATTTTGATAATTCTTTTTTTGTTTGAAAGCGTATGGGGCCCATGTGGTCCCATTCAAATTTCATAAAAATCTGTTGATTAGAACTTTTTAAAAAATTAAAACATTAAAATTCAATATCTTTTCGAAGCAATCGACCAATTAGAAACGTTCATTTTTCATGTTTTTAAGTTACACTTACATAGACACACGATCTTTTCAAAGTGTAAAATCCCAACTGGACAAGGTTCACATTTATTAACAGTGTACACTGTAAAAAAATTGACCCTTTTGCTGCATAATCACTCCCCCGTTTTTATAGAATATCTCTCTCTTGACCCATGAGAATTCTCCACGATAAGCTGAAGTAATCGTTTTCTATAAAAGCGGTGGATTGACGATGCAGCAAAAAAGCCAAATTTTTTACAGTGTACACTGTAAAAATGTTGATCCTTTTGTTGTATCGTCACTCCCCTGCTTTTATAGAATATCTCTCCTTTGACTCATGAGAATGCTTCATGATACATTGCTAAAAATTTGACCCATTTCTTGCAGCGTCACAGCACAGCTTTTATAGAATATGTCTTTTATGACCAATGAGAATGCTCCATAACACAGTAAAGTAATCGTTTTCTATAAAAGCGATGGACTGATGATGCAGCAAAAGGCTCAAAGTTTTTGTAGTGTAATTGGGACAAAAGCGCCTGTAAAAGAAATATTTGGGAATCAAATGCTGTCACTCTCTTATAGAGGCAGCCAGGTATAGGTAATGAGTTTCAGATTCCTCATCAAATACGCCACCGCTCATTTCCGATTACAGTACCACTGTAAAAAATGTGACCCTTTTGCTGCATCGTCACTCCCCTGCTTTTCTAGAATATCTCTCTTTTGACCCATGAGAATGCTTCGTAATTGGGTGAAGTAATCGTTTTCTTTAAAAGCATTAGAGTGATGATATAGCAAAAGTGTTAATTTTTTTACAGTGTAGGATTCCTCGATATGAATATGACGACACATGTAGCACAGTATATAATTGGTTGAAGCGATTCTGGACAAAAACGAGTCACCAAGCATCTTGTTGAGCGGGCAATTTTCATCAATCTTGTTAACTTCTCATACGAGTGCAATCGAATTCTTCCAGGAAATCATCATCAAATTCCATAATAAAAAATGCCTGGCAATGCAATGCACTGTTAAAAATTTGCAACTTTTGCTGCATCGTCACTCCATCGCTTTTATAGAATATCTTTATTTTTATCAATGAGAATCCTTCATAATGCATTTAACTAATCGTTTTCTGTATAAGCGGTGAAGTGATGATACACTGTTAAAAATCTGCTGCATTTTGTTGCAACGCACTCCGCCGCTTGTATATAATGTCTCTACTGCGACCTATGATAATGCTCCTTAATACAGTCAAGTAACCGTTTTCTATACAAGCGCTGGAATGCGTAGCAAAAAAATGCAGCAGATTTTTAAAAGTGTACAGCAAAAGTTTCAAATTTTTAACAGTGTAGTTGGGACAAAAGCGTCTGTAAAAGAAATATTTGGGAATCAAATGCTGTCACTCTCTTATATAGGCAGCCAGGTATTGGTTATGAGTTTCAGATTCCTCGTCGAATCGCCACTGCTCATTTCCGATGCCATTACTGCCTGTATAGCTTTTAGATTGTTGCTGTTTATCGATTGAAGCATAGTGCGATTTTTGCTAAAATCTTTCTTTTTCCTTTTTCTGAGTGAAGGGGGAGTACTTTTGACTGACTACACTAGAAAAGCATTTTACTATACAATAATACATGAAGTCATTTTGCTGCGTGTTCATATATGGAAGCACTATGTCGCGCGCTTACGTGTAAGGGCACTTTACTTCATGGATTGTCACCTTTTGATACCAACTCTCGATGACCGTAGGATTCGATGCAGATTAAGATTTCATAAATGCGGTAGTTTTTCGAAGTGCCAGATCTTGTCTGAAGAAGTTACCATACAAAGAAATTCTTAAGATTCACAACGATACTAACCGATATTGTAAGTGGTTTCAGAAAAGTTGACAATCAAACAGTGACAAGTAAACTGAATACATCAGAACTTAGCAAAGTGCGTACATTAGTAATGCATTGCAAAGAGCTATCGTGTGCCAGTACACATAATTATGTATTACGGTATGCATAACTAAAAAGTAGGAAATAAAATAAGCTTTTTAAGAAAAAAATATCAACCGACTTCAAAAAAGCGCTAAAAAGAATTAAATAATTCTTTAAAATTCTCTAATGACAAAACGTTATCCAATAAGCACACATCGGATATCAGGTACCGGCATAAAAAACGGTTAAATTTAATATGTATAATTTAATATCCACCAAACATAGACTTTAGAGATATTATTTTACAAGAGATGAATTGACATATTTATGATTTATTTTATGAATATATACATATAAAAAGTAATGAATTACTTTTTGAAGTTGGTGCCAAACTAATTGATGTATATTAAAAATTGTAGCTAAATTATGCCTAGTACCATAATTAAAATGGGGATAATCACTATCGATTGTGATTGTTTGGCACCAACTTCAAAAAGTAATTCATTACTTTTTATATGTATATATTCATAAATTAAATCATAAACATGTCAATTCATCTCTTGTAAAATAATATCTCTAAAGTCTATGTTTGGTGGATATTAAATTATACATATTAAATTTAACCGTTTTTTATGTCGGTACCTGATATCCGATGTGTGCTTATTGGATAACGTTTTGTCATTAGAGAATTTTAAAGAATTATTTAATTCTTTTTAGCGCTTTTTTGAAGTCGGTTGATATTTTTTTCTTAAAAAGCTTATTTTATTGAGTTTTGGGCTGCCGGAATGACATCCGAAATAAGCGGATTCAGATACGTTGGATTTGGTGACCTAGACGTTAACTGGAATTTAATTTCATGTTTTTAAAAACCAATTGAGCACAATTTGAATCATGTGACATGGAGAATTGTCTTGCACGAAGACTCCATTTCTACTTCGGAAGACAGATAAAATGCAATGGTGCAAACGATTCGCAGTGATCATCAGATAGTCCGTGGAGTTCATGGTTTGTTCTACAAGAAATACAGGTCCCAAGCACGCTCATGAGAATATTCCCCCACATCTTAAAGTCGAAAAAACAGGCCTGTGTATGAGTTGTTGTATAAAAGGGAGTAATATTTCGCGTAGAAATCGGCTTATCCAAACACGTCATCAACATGTTCAAGGATAAATCGTGTTTCATACGAAAGGGCAACTCTTTAATTATATTGTATAGTGGAATCATGATGTCCCCGGGCCTAGTGTAAGAGTATTTGGCGATGATGCTTGATCAACGCCAAAGGTATTTTAGCCCAGTTGTCACACATTCAAAAGTATCAGCCAAACTGTATATTCGAAAAGAATTTATCTGGGACCTTATAGTCTGTAAATGTAAATTAAGCGTGTCCGTGGTGGTGATGCGCCCCCAGTGACCGAGAGGTTCTGGACCTTTCAACTGGCATACAGCAGGTGCTGTGTTCGAACCCAAACGCGGCCGTCGGCCTAACCGTTTGGAGTTTTCCGTGGTTTTCTTCGAACTTTGGATTTGCTTGTGTAAGTACGGTTTAGGTTTCCTTTGAAAGACCTCCATGGAGGGCATCTCACCCCCTTCGGGCTTATATCCCACGCCTAGATAACCGGCCAACATAAAACAAACGAAACCTTTGTGGCGATTTTGTTTTACGATGAAGAGGGTATATCCTTACTACCTGGTAACGCCTGGGCATTCAACGTGGTGGCTTCTACTGATGGTTCCACCGTCATTCATTTACTATGTGTAAATATTTCCAACGATATGTCCCGAAAAGCCCACGAGACGTTTAGTTTTGAAGTTTTTTAATCTGAGTCTTTGGGCGACGGAATTCTGCTTGACTGAAGTAAATTAGATCAGCAGCTTTTACCCTCAAAAGTAGATGTAATCACAAAAATGATTCGTCAGACTCCCTACCAGCATTTAAATACCATTTCCAAAAGTTGATACGCCTCCCACCTTATCTAAGGAAGTTGACTGCAAAATGTGGGGGAGATCATGATGTTTTGGTTTTTGAATGTATAATCCTGTAATAAGTAAAAACTAAGTAAAATTCGAATAAATTTTCAATAATTACTTAAAGCAACATTTTTTTGTTTTATATGAGATTTTAGCCTGTCAGTAGTCGGTGACTGACGCGATCCAAACGGAAAGTTTAGTGTAAGTCGCCGGTGACTGCCCTGGCACTCAACATGTTAAACATAAAGTGTTTAAATTTTAGATATTCAAATCATGCACTTACCTAAAAATCGGAATTGTGCATTATACAAGTAAAAGTTAAAATCGAATTGGGATTTACGCATGTACACTGCCTAGTGCACCTATACTGCGTGTTTTACTGCCATCTATGGATAATTACAAAAAATACAAGGGTGCGGTGACTCTCTCAGAGATTTTCAGAGATCTCTGATTAATTTCGAGAGTCTTTGAACCAAAACTCGTAACAGTGTTATTATTTTTATTCTAATTAAATATCATACTATATTTTTCGTGTTTTAATTAAAAAAAACTTTCTATAAAAGTTTTTTTTTCTATAAAAAGTTTTTCATGTAAGAAAAGTGCTATTTTGTAGTTTTCAAGGCAAATCCATATGCGCTTTAAATAATATAAATAGTTTAGGATTTGTTCTTAAATTTATTCCAAACAAAATTAAAATATCGATCAAAATATAAAATAATAAAATATAAGTATAACACAAAGTAAATCTGATATTCAAATTTCTTTTTTAAACAACAGAAATGAGTATGATCAGAAGTGCTGCTTGTAAATAGTGCATATTTATACGGCAGTTAACTCCTAGAGCAAGATAAATGGTAATATCGCTTTTAAAAATCTAAATTTTTGTTTGAATGCAATACACCTATTTTTTAAATAAGAATATGATTTTAGTATTGTTAGCGGAAATTCTAAATTTATATCAAATGTATCAAATCAAATAATTTATTAGTTTGTAAAAACGATTATCTACTATTTTCTGTAACCCCGGAAGCCTTGGTTTATCCCATTACACTCTTAATGATATAAATGTTTTAATTGAATATTTGAAAAAAAAAAAAAAACATAAATTCATCGTTAATTTTTTTTTTCTTAAAATGTTTACATTTAAATATTTTTGTTTACAATACTTTTAAAATATCATTTATGAATTTTATTCTAAATTTGAACGAACCAAATTATATGAAAACGAAGAAAATATCAAATAAAAATAGAATCTTAATATAATAAGTATGCAATGGGCTTCAATAAGCATAATATTTTTTACCCAATACATTGCTGACTCTACTCTAAATAATTAAAAAAGAACAACTTGCACAAAATTAAAATGGACACAATATCATGCAATTTTGTAATGAATATTGTAAAGGAAATGTACTATATTACAACCAAGAAAGTATATTTATCTTAACATTTGACATTCTTAAAAAGTTTATCAATTATATAACCTTTATTTAATTATAGTTTGTGCTTTAAATTATTTAAGCATACTATTAAATTTTAGAATTTTTAAAAACGTCCACAATATTTAATATATAATCAGTATAAAAATTCTCAAATTGTTAATCCTAGTATTTAGAGTAAGAGTCATAAAAAACTGTACATAATCCAAACAATATCATGGCTAAATAATTTTAAAAACGTTTAAGAAATGCTTTAAAAATCTGGATATCTTCTATAAAAAAGGGACACTTTCACATACAGATATCAGTTTTTATATTTAAAAAGCAGTTGTACTAAATGTGTTCTGATTCATATATGTATATATATACACTCTTCAATATTTATTTTGAACAAAAAACTAAATAACAATAACTTAATAAGCTAATTTATTCGCGTACACTTATATTCATTTTTTAGAATTAAATATTTCATTAAAAAACAGAAAAACTATTTCTAAAACTTTATTTTTCTTAAAGGAATTAAGATAAGGGTTTAACCCAAACTTTCATAAGTACTGTTTTTTCATTATTTTTACTCGCAGTAAAGAAGAAGTGTTAAATACACATAACAGCTTTTTTTTTTTTTTTTTTTTTTTTTTTTTTTTTTTTTTATTGATGAAGAAAAGAGTAGTCTTGCGTTTAACGCAATAATCTCTTTTGTCATAGATTATAAACTGCTGTTTTTAGGCAATGAAACATTTTGCCAGGGGCTTTTTTCATTTTTTTTTTTTTTTTTTTTTTTTTGTACCTAAGTTATAGAAATCATTTTACTTTTTTTTTCGTCGAAACAGAAATTAATCTTTAAACATGATGTGTCTTGTATTTATTTATGGTTTAGTATTTTTTTTTTTTTATCTATTGACTTTAAAAGCATTTTATGGAGAAAAATGACGTCAGTAACACATAGAAAGAGAAAAAGCTTACTTTAATGATACAATGTACAGGTAGCGTGATTTGCTTTACTGTCATTCTGCGCTTAGTTGTTTTTAAGCTAGATAAATAAGCATATTATACGGAAGAATATTAAGGCGTTTTTAAAATGTATATGTTATAGAATAATTAATACGATAAATGAAAAGTTTCGAAGATAATTTTCATCATATATATGAAATATAATACAAAATGAGAAAACCGTTGCAGTTGAATTAGGCTAAAGAGCATATTTTAGAAATTTGTGGTGTGAAACATCTTTTAGGAAAAAAAAAATACCTTTATTTAAATATATAGTCATGGAATTATTAAAAATTCAGGAACTAGCATATCCTTAAAATAGTGAAACTTAAACAGTAACCACATTTGCAGCGATATCAGTACCCTCGCGACAAATTTACACCAATAAATTTATGCAGAAAATTTATCCTTATTTATGTGTCTCATTCATGGAAAATTTCAATCAAATATACAGGGAAAAATTATTTTTATTTTTATTTATAGAAGTTTACCTCAGCGGTAGTAGTTACGCCATATTTTGACAATCAAAAAAACCTTCTGTCAGTGTTAGTATAAATATTCTAATTTAAGCAAAATTACATCAGTACAAAGAAAGAGAAATTTTTAACAATATAATATGACAGAAATTTAGCATCAATAAACACTTCCCAGGTCAAAATTCCTGCTAGTACCAGCAACAAAAATATGCTAGTTATTGCTATATTTTGCTTTGTCTTCTAGATATCCCTGCTATTATATGCTTTAAATTGCTAGCCAGCATTACATGCTATATAGCTAGCTTACACAGCAATAGCATGGCAAGCTATGTACAAGCATCTTATGCTTATTTGCTGATTAAGCTTTTTCCAAAGCATGCAGAGGTAGGTACATTAACATGCTATAATACGCTATTTTATGCTTTCCAGCATAATATGCTATATAGCCAGTTTAAGGAGAAATAGCATAACAAGCTATGTACAAGCATCTTTTGCTTATTTGCTGTTTAAGCTATTTCCAAGCATGCACAGTTAGGTACCTTAATATGCTATAATACGATTTTTATGCTTGCCATCATAATATGCTATGTAGCCAGTTTAGGGAGAAATAGCATGACACGCTATGTATAGGCTTTTTATTCTTGTTTTCTATTTAGCATTCTTCCAAAGTATGGAGAGGTAGGAATATTATATGCTTTAGCATTACATGCTTTTTGATGCTTGGTAAAATGATATGCTAAGAAAACAGCATGACGCACCATATGCCAATAAAATATTCTAATTCATTAAACAAGAATAGCAACAAAAATTATTTGTTGGTTATGAATTTCTGCTAGAATAACAGAATCTAACTTTATAAGCAATATTCTGCACAATTTTGCAAAAAATGTAAGATTGTCTACAAAAAATTTATAAAGAGTAAATATTTTTAAATATTGCAAAAGCATATTTTTGGTGAAAACTATCTGAATTTTTTATGCTTTCATATCAGAGCATATTTTATGTTTCAGAAACTGGTCACATTCTTTGCATAATATAAGTGCATATTCGATGTTTGCAAAATATGTGCACATATTTTTGAATAAAATAAGTGCATTTTCTATGTTTGCAAAAAATATGAATTTTTATGAAAAAAAAAAAAAAATAAAAAGGCTGTGCAGTAAAACCCCTGAATAACGGAACTCACGGTAGCGCCAAATTTTTCACGTTGTTCGGTGGTGTTCTAATACAATAAAATACAACTTCCTTTCTATGGGGGTTTAACTATGGGTGATAGGGAATTTTGTGAGGAATTTACCTTCTGTGAAAAGTTTCTAGTAGAATATCCCACACATTCTTTAAATGAAAAAAAAATCCTTCTTTTCCTTAGTATTTATATATTTTAGCTTAACTCGAAAAAAAAATATGTAATTATGTCTTTGAAAATTAGAGAAAAAAAATTCGTTCATCAAAATTAAAAATACTGGAGAAGGATTGTTATCACCACTTAAATTCATGATTACCTTAAACCACCGATTTGAGATTAATTTGTAACTTACAAAAAAAAAAAAAAAAAAAAAAAAAATCATAGCGGATTCATAAACGAAAAATTAACTGACCTTTTAACTGATCTTTTAACTCATCTTTTTCTTAGTGTTGAATTATTTTAACTTACATTAAAATTATAAATTTACTATTTCTTTAAGAATAGGATGAAAATAAAATTTGTTTATTGAATTTAAAAGCTGAACAAGGAGAAGAATAGCTATGCACCACCATGTGAATAAAACACTGCCTTTTGAACTCGTTGAGATAATGCTTTAACACACAAACTTAACAAAAAAAATAACAATTATTTTTTATAGGCTCCCCCCCCCTTCATGAAATGGAAGAAAATTACCATCACTTTCTCATAGTATTTAGTTCTTTTAAGTTACTTCAAAAGTAAAATTTTATGTGTTTATTCAAATAAGGGAAAAAATATGTTTTTAAAATTTCAAAATCATGAGGCTTTATATCTTCTCTTCGGGCTAACACAACGTAAATTCAAAACTTCCTTCGTCCACCCAATTGAAATGAAATTTTAAAACATAAATCTAAAACAATACAAAAATTAATTTCCATTGAGGATATTGGGAATACGCGTCTTCCCCATCATAAAATTATTAGCTTTCAATTTTGCTAGTGTTAATTAACTTAAATTATTAAAAAATAATAAATGTGTTTTTCAAAATCGGTAAAAAACAAAATTTAGTCATTTAAAATTCTATATTCAAGAAGCAATATTTCTTTTAAGAAATATGTATATAACAATCGATTTAAAAATATGTATAATTGATTCCTCCCCTCTTTCCAGTAATCATTATAGTTTTAAAATCCCCCATTTTAAACAGTATTTACCCGAAATTTATTCTATCAAAAATACATTTCATAATTATTTATTTCTTGATTTATATTAATGTAATCATATTCTAATTACCCATTAATTATTTGAAATAAAAAAACTAACAATAAATTAATTTTATTCATTGAAAATTTGAGGAAATTGTTGCATCGATAAATTCACGCTTAACCTTATAAAAATAATAGCGCATAGTAGAATTAGCTTCGTCAACAATCACTAACAGTTGCAGGCGTCTTTTTACAGGTCCCCGCTGGCAAGGTAACTAACGCGCGCGACTCCTAAACCACAGGTAGCGAGTTCAACCCTCAGGAGTGAAAAAGTCCGATGCAGATTCTTCCACCAATATTCGTAGCCGCTTCTAGTGCTGTCAATAGATGGCAGCACCTGCTTTTTTTAACTAGCAACAGATGCTAGAAAAGCAAAAATTCAAAGCAAATGATGGTAGAAAAATAATGCTAGACTAGCAGAAAATAGTAGCAAGTGATGGTCTTAATTGCTGCTAGGCCAGCAACATATTCAAGCAACACATGCTGGATTATGTATGCTGGCCAAGCAGCAAAGTGGGCCAAAACACACCATGACAAGCTGGTAATTCTGCTAGAACCAGTAAATATGTAATGGTAGTTTGTGCTATTTTACTTGCTGGGATATAGCAAGTATTGCTTGTCTAGCAAACAAATACCAGCATGAATTTTGACCTGGGTTTAAAGAAGACTAATTTTTCTATCAAATTTTACTGATGGAAGTTTTCATTGTAAGCTATGGAAAACTGTCGATTTAATTATAAAAATAGTCATAATCTTGTGATAATCTCTTCAGTAACAATACAGCGCCGATTGATGGGATCGTCCAATTAAACGAATCGATCATTGGCCATGTGGTTTTCATCGTCTTTTACAAAATTTCTGAAATAAAAGTTTTAGTCGCGCTAGGGTAAATCCGTCTTCATCTCACAAAAGTTAATCGTTAAAAAAGCATTTCCTAATGCTAAAATAATAGAATAGGCAACAAATGCAAAGAGTTTAATGCATAAAATAAACCATTTCTAGAACATCAGAAGTTCCAATTAACGCGAAATTGTTCCACGCATGTTTATTATTATTATTATTACTATTCATATTATTATTATTATTATTTTCAGATTCTGATAAAGTGGTAGAAAAAATTGTTTCTTTTGTCCCTTGGTGTCTCTGAAAGAGGGACACTTAAATATGGATGCAGAAAAAAGAATGTGCTTTATGAAGCAGAAGACTGAAAAATTTCTTTATTCTTTCACATTGATTTTTTTATGCATGTACTGTACAGTGAATGTATATGTACGTGTAATAATGTCCATATGTACTTTATGCATAACTTTGTTCCAATTCTGTATCAAATAAAATTTTAGAAACGTTTTAAAAAATCTTATGAATATTCAATTTGTAGCATGTTAAGATGTGCCCAGTATCCTGATATAAAAATGAAAACAGTGTAATGCAAAACTACCTAAATAACTCTGACATATAGACTCTGATTTATAGACATCACATTAAACTTTTATTACAGTACTAATTAACTGTAATTAAGCTGATTTGTAAGTTGTCAACATTTTTTCATTTGTAAATCATCTTTTTGTGCAAACAACATTATAGAATCCTCTTTTGGTGCATTTTTTACTCCAAGAATCTCTACAGACAAAACTCAAAGAGTGTAAAACCCGTCTGTGTAATTTCCTCGGAAAAATGGATCAATTATGAAATCCGCAGTGAAGCCAAACCAGAGTGTCACTTTTGCATGTTGCAAGGGTACCTCAAAAAATTACAACATAACTATTTTACTTCGTTGCCACACAAAACCCTGTTTATTTGGTGCAAACCGTATCTTGCTATCTTGATTTGTTTTCGAATTATTCATTTTTAAATTTCGTCCTGACTTTTGGATCACCCGATATTTACTATTCCATCTTTCATACATTTGATTATCAGAATTTAACTACACACGAAGCCTTAAGCGAAATTAAATTTCGTCGAAACTAAATTTGTTTTCTAAACATCACTACCAGAAAAATGCGATTGATCAAATGCCAGAACTAAAAAAAAAAAAAAAAAAAAAAACATGTTTTATCTTTCAACTGTTTTTCCACTATTTGTTTTTATTTTTAGCTATTTCAAAACTATCATTAGCATATATTTTACCATCGCAACACGCGAAACGAAGAACCTTTTAAGTATCTTTGTGGGATAAGTTTATTCCTTTTGCTTAATGATTTGGAAAATTCATTCTTAGTTGCGGAATGATGTACTCTAAAAATAAGTTGTTAATTAACTGTAAACAAATGGAGATTATTTTATGCATGTATTTCATGTTTATTTTCGTACCTGTTTCTTTTTTTTCATACCTGAATAAAATTTCTTTTCATACACAAAATAAAAGAGTTATTTCGTTCTTTACACATTTATTTTACGATATCTACATTTTTTATAAATAATGATCATAAAAATATCATTATTTAAAGTCATTTATTTAAATCAGTTAATGAAATCCGAATATCAGAAGAGACTCGATTAAATTTGAATACCATAATACAAGATATATTTGAAAAAGTGAAATTGAGACAATGCTGTGTCAAATAACGCTGGAGCTTATTCTGAGCTTAATCATCATTAAAAAAGTCTGTTCCATCTGCAAAATATAGATGTATTACACATTTTCCTTTAACATTTTTTTTTACAGAAATAAACTGTAATGAGGACTATGTATTTTCATTTTATTCTTGATTTTTTATGAAAAATAAAAATATCACATAAAGATAATGTTTGAGTGAAACTGAACGCTTTTCTTAAAGCATTGTAACAAATGGAAATGGAATAACTCAAGCATTTTATTAATGTTTTTGAGAAGTTAATGCTTAATTTGTGATTTCATTTGGTTAATGAAACATAAAAATACTCTTCACACATTTGCATATTTATTAAAAATAATTAGATTTATTCTTCCTAAAGATAAAAGTTTTAAGAACGATTTCTGTAATATAATTTCTGATTCTATAATTTTTATTTAGAAACACCCCACTTATTGTAATTTTCTCTAAACACACATAATTAAACTAATTAAAATATATTAATAATTAATATAAATTAAACTAATTAAAACTAAAAATGCCAAAATATTTTGATAAACATGGGATAAATCATTTTTTAAATTGTCGTTTGAGATTATTATTGTTTCAATGCATAGTTTATTTAACTATAAACAGAGCTTCATTAATTTTTATATTTAATAATATTTAAAATTGTAAAAAAAAGAAAAAAATTTAAATGTAGCTACATCGTATAATATAAAACTTATAAGCGTGTGTAGTTTTAATTAATTTTTCATCAGTTATATTGCGCATAAAATTATTGAATATTTAATAAATGAATTAAATTACAACTTAAATAAGCGTAGACTGAACCGAGTGAAAAACATCCAAGATAGGAAATGAACCTGGAATCCTTGAATAACGGTCTAAGTTTGAACCCTCTGTTTCTCTAGAAATCACCTTACCGAACACCAACAGTAAGGTTTATGTTTAATATTATTTTTTTCTTTCGCTCCGTCGGGAAACATTCCCAGTTATCAAAGGCATTTTATTGACACAAAAGGTTGCATACATCTTCTACAAGAGGGAAAACTATCTATGGCAACATTCTGGCTACCTAAAAAAATAAAACTAAAAAGATATTTAATCATAGTATAAACTAAGCTAAATATCGAGAACATCGTATTAAGGCCAGTTACATCATTCTGCTAAGAAAAAAAATTAAAAGAAAGAAAAAACGAAAAGAAAAAAAAATTACAAGGTTTAGAAACTATCTGTCAGCATTGTATCGAAAAGTAAGAAACTTATCAAATAAAGTACTCATGATACGAAGACGATGCCCGAAATTAGCCTCTCTCATTCACATATTTTGGTAATTGTCCAAGAGTCGACGGCACAAAACCCTATATCATTGAGCACAAGAAAACACCCTTAATTTTTTGGAAGAGTATTAAAAGAGGAATTTAATGATCCATGTATGCCGGATGTGAAGGGGTGATTATGCCGAAAATTAATACCTCTAATAGTTTACTGGTAGCTTTAGCATTATGTTTGGCCTACAATCAATAGTATGAAAACACGGAAAATTTATTACGCCACAGGTTTGTGTGTTCTTGTAGAAGGTTCCATCTTGCGCTGCAGTTGCACTTTATAGTCCAAGAGCCGGCAGCACAAAACCCTATGTCATCGAGCACCAAAAAAAAAAAAAAAAAAAAATCATTTATTTTATGTAAGAGTGCATGAGACACAAACTCCGCATCAGTGAACATCGAATTTTCCACCGCGAAATTACACTTTAAATTATTGAAGGATTGGTAAGTGAATTATCACACTACTGCTGTGATAATTCATTTATTAAAGATTCATATTGTAAGAGGATTGTATTAACTAAACAAATATATATAATAGGAACTTGATTTTAAATGTTTATCCAAAGTAATTATTTTTGTTTATTTTGAATTCTTACATTATGGCTTTTATAAATATATAATCAATAACCCTTTTATGTGATACTAATAGTTGTTTTCAGAGATAAATATAATTCGCGAAATTTTTCCAGTTAAATAGTCCAAGTTTTTATCTAAATTTGTGTGATTGAAGAAAGGATGTTTGCCTTTCGAAATTCTAATATTTTGCATTGTCACTGACATTGCGGAACTAGTAATATTTTGGCATTTTACACTGTAAAAAATATTTGTTAGAATGTATTTGTTTAAATCTAGTTAAAAGGGAGGTATTAGATGAGATTGTTTGGTGTTTGCAATGAGAATATTCTAATCAACTTTAATCTTAGACAGTGAAATTAATGTTTATTTTAAACTGGTGGTATAGAAGTGTTAATTATTTTAGAATTTGGGATTACTTTATAGTAAATTACTTTAAGCATGTAAAAAATGTTTTAATTATGAAAAAAAATATTTTTTAAGATCTTCAAGAAATAAAAAATTGCATGCTTATCATTAATATTGACAATTTTCAAAAATAAAATCATAAAAAAAAATAACTATGTGAAAAAACATACTTTTGAAAGTCACCATTATTTTTATAAAATTAACGTACTTACCATTTGTAATAATTATGCGAAATTTCTTCAATTATAAATAAATGTTTTAAGTGGATATTTCACATTTTATCGACGTTTCTTGAGATTTCTATAGCCAATCTATATTAACTGCTACGTTGAACGATAGCAGAAATAAATAAACTATACATTAGGTTTGTAACGTTTATAATTTAATACTTTGATGAAAGCAGAAATATTTATTATTATTTTGTATTTAATTATAACTAAGTTATGGACATTTATTTTAATTAAAAAAACTGTTTTCGGATATCATAAATACTTTTTGGCAATTGCTATATGTTTATAGATAAAATGCTTTGAAAGATGAATATCTTGTTAAATATTTTATTTTAAATAACAAAAATGACTAATTATTACAAAAAAGGGGCCGGGAAACAAACTTAAAACTTATTTTGAATCTATTGCTGCGAATAGAAGAATCTCAGAGTGATTAGAAGATATAATTGGAATAATCGGAGCAATTTGAAAAATTTAAGCACAAATGGCTCGATATCCTAGTGTTATAAATAAACTTCTAAATTTTTATGGGAAATTGATGAAATTATATAAAAAAATACATTTCATAAAACTTTATGGTGCTACAGATTTTTTTTGGCATTATAACTCACATGATTCAGCGGATTTTTCTTTTTTTGGCGGGGGGGGGGGGGCGTCGATATGTTTAAGCTCTCGGAAATTCAGAATTGAAGAAAACAAAACACAGGTTTATAAAAATGTTATTTTGCGGATAAAATATTTTTTTTGTTTTTTTTAATAACATTTCTTTAAGTGCATTAATATTTTTTTAAATGATGCATTGATGTTTAAAACTGTAACTGTTGAATAATGGTGGAACGTTAACTGCTGCGTTATACCATAAATAATATAGAACAAAATTCAACAGAACCCCCCCTACCCTCCATACACGCGCACACAAATGAAATCATTTTTCGTTAAATCAGCTGAAAAAAAATAATCTGGCAAATGTACACAGCTTTGTGTTTTTTTTTTTTTTTTTTTTTTTTGTGATATTAGGACGAAAGAAAACAATTTGTTCCAAAATCCAAATCTTTAATCGAAATTTCGTAGGTTGCTTTATCAAAGAATCGTTAGATATAGTAATACATTTTCTTATTTTGAGAATAATATACTGGATTTACATATGAGAATAACTTAGTAATATAAAACTATTAACTTCGTTTAAGATTTTAGTTAAACCATGTTGTTATTTCCGCCATTAACAATATTATTTTTTGGTACCCCCAGTAGACTTACCAAATACCTCCAGGAGTACGCATATCCCAGATCCAGAATTGCTGTGTTAGAACAAATATATTAAAAACAGTCGTTAGCGTCACCTGAAAAACAGTTACAATAGAAACTTAATTAGATTTTTGTATAGAAATTAGACAGCATCTATTCTCCAACAAAAATAAATGACAGTCTACACAATATTTAAAAAATAGTATTCCATAATTTTTTATACAAAATAAACAAACTTCAGATTATTAATATTAATTTATATAATAACTTTACGATCTTTTCATTTTAAACAGAATTCGTATTTAACCTATTTTATATGAAATCATACAAAGTTAAACACCATTTCACTGCATTTAATGCATGTAATATTTGTTTACATGCATTGGCTTTCCTTTAGAGATATTTAGAACAAAAAAAATTAAATACATGATTTTAATTGGAAATTCACAAAATACATATTCTTTTAAAAGTATATTTTTTTCTTCATTTTCATAATATCTTTTATAATTGTAAACTTGTAATACAATAGATTTTGCATTGTAGTAAATGAAACCTAACTTATAAATGTGCTCGATATGACTAACATATTATGTTAGGAAAAAGTAATTTCATGAGAAACTATAATTAAATTTAAACAAATGAATATCTAAAGATACTGTATGCTAAATAAAATTTCTATAGTGTGTTATCGGATTTAAATATGAGTATTATCTTGTAAAACTGCTTCTAAATCTATTTAAAAATAATTTTTAGAAACAATAATTAAATTTAAGCAAATGAAGGTCGACAGATACTTTACGTTTAATAAAATTTCTACAGTGTGTTACCGAATTTAAAAATAAGTATTATCTTGTAAAACTGTTCCTAAATCTGTTTCAAAATTATTTTTTAAATCTTTTAATTTTTTTATTTTGTTTGTAGAGATTAATGTAGTGTTTTAACGTTTACTTTACCTAAAGAATGTTTTATTTAAATTATTAATCACGAAAGAAAGAATATCTTCCCTTTTCTACAAAATAAAAACTGAAGCAGTAGACGAAACTTAAGGAATGTAAAATATATTTTCGACACTATTAATTCTTCAAACAAAAAAGTATTTTTAAGAATTATTATTTTAGGAACTTGCTCATATATGGTTATAATATGCCTGTTTTCGGTTAATTCCTTATGAATTGAAAAATAAAATTCTTAGCAGTTTATATACATAAGCTTTATTTTGTCCGATTGAAATATTTTATGCAATGGAATACTAATAAACTTTTTTTTTCGTTTAAATGAATTTGAATAACTACTTTTGAAATTACAAAAAAAAAAGAAAAGAAAAAGAAATGCATAAAAAAAAGATTATTATTCCAGATTTATACTTTATTCTGAGCTTATATTTTGAAAAAAACTATGCTGGAATAAGATAATGCAAATGTAACTCAGCAAATGTAAGTCCCAAACACAAAAATGCACGGGTAAAGACTATCTACTTTTTTCCACAAGTATAATGCTCTTCATTTATTTGAAGAAAACTTTTAGATAAAAAAAAAAAAAAAAAAATTACATTTCTACAAGGGGATTTTTATTTATTTGTTTAATTTAGATTTTCTTGTGTAGTTAATAATAAATTTTAATAAACTTGTCCTGGAATTTTTACCGTTCTTATTCTTCAGAAATATTAGAGTTCGTAAACCTAATAAAATAACAAGTAACTTTCTCTTTAATTTTCTGTGAGAATTATTAATAATTTTTGTTGTCTAGTTTTAAATGTATTCTAATTGCTTATCTTTCTAATGTATCAAATGTTTTAAAACAGACGATAAATATATTTTGTGTTAAAAATATGCTTCATATGGATTAGTATTTGCAAATAATGATAAATAAAACAAAATCCTACATTTATTTAAAATATACAAAGGACTCTAGAAATAACATTCCATATATATATATATATATATATATATATATATATATATATATTCTAATATTACAGTAACTGAAGAAATTTTGCAAAAATGTTAACTTTGAAAATTTTACGAAAAAAATTAAGTAAATAAATTAATATATTTTGGTATTAATATTGTTTGTTTTTGTTCAACGGCTGTAATTGTTTGAGAAAATCTTCTTTTCGTGTGTTCAGATTTTCCAACTAAATATTACAAAACAAAATGTTTCTGCGATTTATTTCTCAATTTTACAACAATTTTTTAAATTTGTAATCCTTTTAATTTTTGAAAATAATTTTAATCGTTTTAAATTTGTAATCGTAAAAAAATATATATTTTACGTGCACACTTCGATATAAAACGTTTTTCGATAAAAAAATACGTGATGTTTCTATACCTATGTATGAGAAAAATAATTTTTATAAAAAGAAATATTGCGCATGGTCTCTAAGGATCATCTATAAAATTATATGCAAAAAAGCAGCGGGGAAATATAAGTGCAGACATATAAGTATAATTGAATTTTATCTTGGCTTCATGCCATTCCTCTTGAGCGTTGAAATAGCGTTTCTTTAAATCTATTAGGTATTTTTGTTTTTTTATATATTTTTTAGAAAAAATAAATAAATAATTTCGACGGATTACAAATGTTCAATTCTAAAGCAATTTTATTTCAATAAAAGTGTATGTTGCAGCATATGAGTAAAAATGATATCGAGGATTAAAAATGATTTTTTAAAATAATCTTTATAAATGTAAAAATATTGAATCGATATATATATATATATATATATATATATATATATATATATATATATATATATATATATATATACATATATATACTTTTATAAATACATCCAAATATATTCAAACAATACCATTAAATAAACCAATGAAACCAGTATTTTTACAATCATATTATTGAAAACAGTTGAAGTTTGAAGTGAAATTGAAGGCAGATTACCAAATTACTAAAAAATATATGGACAAATGAACATTATATAACCAGAGAAATTCATATATTCCCATGCAATAAACCAATGAAACCAGTATTTTTATAGTCATCTTATTGAAAACAGTTGAAGTTTGAAGTGAAATAGAAAGCCAAAATAATGAAATGTAAATGGATAAAAGGACAGTAGAAGGCTTTTTTATTAAACTACTCATCAGGGGTGCATAGTTTAACAAAAAAGCAAAAACATCCAACCAGTTTCTGTTATAAGTCATGTTAAAAGCTAAGAATTCGACTCACAACGCACCCGACTGGCTGGAAGCTATTTACTATTACAAATTAGTAAAAAGATACTCATTGAAGAAAATAAAAACAATATGACAAAATAACAATAATATCATATTCTTAAAAAAAGCATATATATACTAAAATATATACCATACCCAAATCCTAGCATGATGTGTAGTTCAAAAAAATCTACAGTAGTTAAAAATTACATGTGACTTTGTAACAGTTAAAGTTATGGTCAAGGTATAAGTCATATAGATAATAAAATTAAAATTGTAACAATAATTATAAAAATTAGTAGAACATATATTATACTATGAAATTCATAATACATTTAGAAAAAATAAATGCTACTGTTAGAAGTATTATATTTTTAAACAGTAATTAATATTACTATATTAATTATTTAACTAGAATATGTTGCTTGAACTTCTAATACAAAAAATGTTTTAGTGCTGTCATGTATATGATTAATATATTAATTAAATTATATACTTATGGTGCTGCCATCTATTATTGAAAAAAAATTATTAGAAAAAAAAATATTGATTAGCTAAGAATTTCCAAGATTAATTTCTATTATAACATTTTACAAATAATTTCTTTAAGACAAATACAATAGACAACCATATCTTATCTCAATAACTTGATCATTTTTAAGTTATGCATATTAGTTTTTAGGTAAACATAAACTTTAATACTATGTGTAAAGTTAAGATTTTTTTGTTTAAATATATAGTAATTAACCATTGCGTATTATTCAGACAACACCGCCCTCCTCCGTAATCTAACATCTAACCCACCCATCCATCCTATTATACATATTTTTTAACTTTTTGTATTTTTTATTTATTTTATTTTTTTTTATTTTTTATAATTTTTTAAACATTTTTTACGCAATGTGTTAATTATTTTTAAGATCATGTAATAACTTATTATATATTAAATATTATAGGTGTTCTTATCAATAACATCCTATGGTGCTGCATAAATTAGCATTTTAATGTTTGCAATATTTGGTTGAGGAGAAAATAGACAGTTAATACTAAATAAATGTTTATACAGATATTCTTTTAACCAAATATAAAGGATAACCATATCTTATAGCAGTTTCTTGAACAGTTTTTAAATTATGCATTTTAAAATTAGGTGAACAGATATTTTTAATTCTATGGGCAAAATTAAGTAATATATTGATATATACAGATTTATGTAGGCAAGAATTATAATGAGTAAAGAGGTTTACTTTAAAAGAAAAATCATTACGTTTATCACAAATATCAAATAGAATTTTACTATCAGAAAGAGTAACATTAAGATCGAGAAAGTTAATTTTATTATTACGCATATCATTATAACTGTATTTTAAATTTTTATGGTATTTGATTGGTAGTGAATAGTAAGATGAATTTTTAGAGTATAAAATATTTATATCATCAAGATACCTGTATAAAAAACAATTAACAATAGAAGTATTACGTTCATAATAATATAAGTAGAGATCAGCACAGATTGATGATGCAATCAAACCTTGTGGAAGACCGATTATTTGTTTAAATATTGTATTATTAAATAATATATAATTATAATAAAGAATAAATTTGGTTAAAGATTTTAAGTAAGATAAAGAGACTTAGGGGAATTGCTATATTCCTTGAATAATAAATTTATGATTCTGAACATATCTGCTATATCAATAGTATTAAATAAATCATTAAAGTCATACGTTTTGATGTACTTAATGTTTTGTAAAATTTTGATATTATTTACAAGATGTAAACTATTTATTATTAGTTTTTGCAATATCTAGAATTTTTGTATGTATTGTTAATAATTCTTTACCTGCATTATTGTTATAAGTATTACACCAATAGTTGTAGAACGAAACTTTAAAGGAATTTTATAGAATTTTGGAATAACCACAATATAAGGCTAGTTATAATTATGATTTTTTAAATTTTAGTAATTTATAATATTGAGCTATATGTCTATTTTTAATAATAGTATCAATATATGTTTTAATGAAATTTGAACTAGAATTTATTGCTTGATTTAATAACATAGAGTAATAATGTTTACAAATTAATGCATAGTTGTTAGGAGATTTATCAACATATGTTATAATAAATTTATTTTGTAAGTTTTTTATTTCATTATTTAATTGTTTAATATTTAAATTAATGGTATCGATATTCCTATAAAGTTCAATATTTATTTTATCTAAAACATTAAGTTTCCATTCATTGAAGTATTCTAGAAGCTTATTGTAGTCTATCGAAATTTTATAAATAAAAAGATCGAAATCTAAATTAAACTGTTTTAAGATTGATTTGATATTAGGACATAAAGGAACACGATATTTAGTACCATTAGCCATTAAATTGCATAAAGAATCATTTTCAACGATATTAATATCCCCAGTAATAATGTGACCATGATCTTTATTTACGAAGTTACTATAACAGGGATCATTACAATAACATGGATAATTAGTATTATTGGTTAAAAATTTAGAAAATTTATTGTAGTTAAATATTTTACTTCAAAGTGTAACATTATATTTGAATGATTTATGTATAGAAAAATTATTTGGAGGGAAATTATTATTTTTAGCATTAATAATACTATGTAGATTTATTTTATTAAGTACATTATTGGTAAAAGTAATTATGAGTTGAGTATTATTAGTTTTTTTATATGTATTTTTAGAAATTTTAACATTAAGAAGATTAATTCTATAGTACAATAAATCAAAGTAAATATCACTAAAATGTGAAGTTAAATCAATAGATAGAAATACTTTATAATATAAATTTAGATGTTTCTTTTTCATTGAAACAATGTGTTTCTTAATGTCCAACCATTGATACGAGTTATTATATTCAGATTCCATTTTAATTATTTGTTTTTTGATCTCATTTCTGGAAATATATTGATTATTAGCCTTATTTTTACCTCTTGTTGTAAGTGTAGTTTTTTATTGGCAGAATGATTTAATTTTGCATACGTACTACTATAATGTTCATAATTATTAGTATTAGTAAAGACAATGTTAGTACGATTAAATACCAATTATATAAGATTGAATACTAGTTCCTGTCAATAATGAATATTAGTGGGAATTTTTAGAAATTAGTCATCTTTTATTCAAGCTGGTTTTATTTTAAGCCATTTATAGGGTCGCCAAACTCTACGATATCATGAAGTGTATGCGATTTTAAAACAACATGATAGATAAAAAAAAAAAAAAACGACGAGCTTGGTCGAAATCTTAATTCATGTTCACATGTCCTCTCACATCGAAATCAATTAATATATACGAGTGCTGTCGCGGGCAAATTGATTTTTTTTAAATGTCACATTAGAAATTCAAACTGCTATATCTCAGATGTTTTTATAGTAAAGACAAAGCAAACAATACTTCGGAATTCATTATTAAGATCGAACACTTTAGAAAGAGTCTTCATTCATTTTCTATTTTTTTGTTTGTATATCATTATACATTTAAAAGATTTCTGACAAACTTAAATGCCCGCCCATTTGAAACAAGATGGCGGATGAAATTGGCCAGTGAACTCGATCAAGACATAGGCATGTACTATGTACACACAGAGTTATGTCCAAATCAGTTTATAAATATGCGTATTATCGCGTGACAAATTGCAGACTGCTTCAAAATGTCAACCACACTGGAAATTGAAAGTGCTATGACTCAGCTACTTTTTAAGATATAGATGAAACAAAAAATGCTCTGGAATCTTTGTATCAAGAAAAAACACACAAAAGAAAAATCTTTTTTAATTTCTAAGTTTCTTGCACCTAATTTTAAAATTTAAGTTAAAAAAAATTTATATTTCGCAATTTTGAAACAAGATGGCGGATAGGACTGGCCGACAAAATCGATCCAGAAATTGGTATATACAATGTACGCACAAAGTTACATCCAAATCGGTTCATAAATACGCCTTTTATCACGTGACGAAAATCAGATCATTTTAAAATATGAGTAACACGAGGAATTAAAAGTGCTATAACTCAGCAATTTTTTAAGATACAGACGTAACAAAAAATGCTCTGGAATCTTTGTATCAAGGTCAAATGCAAAAAAGAAAAATCTTTTTCAATTTCTCACTTTTTTGTACCTAAATTTAAATTTTAAATTAACAAAAAATTAATAGCCGCCATTTTGAAACAAGATGGTGGATGCAACTGGCTAACGAACTCGGTCCAGGCCTCATATGTTCTTGTACTATTTGCACACCAAGTTACATCCAAATCGATCCATAAATACGCTTGTTAGCACGTGACAAATATCAGATCATTTCAAAATGTCAGCCAAACTATAAATTCAAATTGCTAAAACTCAGTCATTTTTTACGATATAGACAAAACAAAAAATGTTCTGGAATCGTTGCTTTAAGTTCTAACACATAAAAGAAAAATATTTTTTAACTTTTAATTTTTTCGCATTTAATTTTAAATTTAAATTTTTTTTTAAATTTAAATGGCTGCCATTTTGAAACAAGATGGCGGATGATACTGACCAACGAACTCGGTCGAGACATTTGTACGTACTATGCACATACCAAGATTCATTCAAATCGGTTCATAAATACGATAGTTATTGCATGACAAAAATCAGATATATATATATATGTATATGGTTATATATATGAGGACCTCAGAAGCCAAGGGGTACAAGTGACAAAATTTAGATTTCCAGTAAATTGAGTTCAAAGTTAAACATCAATTGTAATTGAATGAATTGAGATAGGAATATTTTGCTTATTTCTTATTAATCTTTGAACTCTTATTTCAATAACTGTTTAGAAAAAAAAGTGGAGTAAAATTTGTTTTAAATTTTTAACTAAGCAATATTTATCATAATTCGGCACTTGTACCCTTTTTCTTCCAAGCAGTAATGAAAACTACTTGGAAGCCAAAGGATACAAGTGTCGAATGAATGCAAGAAATAAAAAAATATGAAATGAAAAGATAAATTTATAAAAAATTAAGAACAATGCTGGTATAAATAAAAGAAAGGACAAAATTTTGTTTTTTCAAAAGTTCTAAAAAGGAAAAATTATGAAATAAAAAAATTAATATACGAAAAATTTAAGATCAATGTTAAAACGAATGAATGAAACAACAAACTTTTATAGTAACATAAGGTTTTGAAACATTGAAATTTTCTAACATTGTCCAACAAAGGTGAAAAGTGAATATAATTTCAGTTTGTCTGTCCGTCTGTCTGTAGGTGGAGCTTGTTGAGCTCAAGCCATATGGTAGGCCTCCCCATCTAACTGAATCTGTCCGTCTGTCTGACCATCTGGCCGTCTCCTAACTACCGTAAATATACTCCGATTGCCCTGAAATTATTGTAGATTAATTACGATTATCCTAGCACGAACCCTATTTCAAATAAAGTCTCTAGCATGATTAGTTTATTTATAGGGACACTCAAAAATGTCTCGTTTCATTATGGACTATGAGGAAAAAATCGTTTCAAATGAATTTTAAAGGTGTTATACCCTGTCAAACATATTAAAATTTATATGCACCTACGAAGTTCATTAAAATATGCATTCTGTAAAATGTGTGGTGAAAAGAAAAGCTAACATTCATTGACAGGGCCACACAAAATAATTCAATTACATAACGGTAAAGTGGAAATTGTTTGCGACATATTTTAATTATATTAAATATAATAAATGTATAATAAAATTGATATACATCGATGAGTTTTAATATAAGGTATTTCCCGCATAATATAAAGTGCACACCCTGTCAGTTATACCCTGTCAAACATATTAAAATTTATATGCACCTACGAAGTTCATTAAAATATGCATTCTGTAAAATGTGTGGTGAAAAGAAAAGCTAACATTCATTGACAGGGCCACACAAAATAATTCAATTACATAACGGTAAAGTGGAAATTGTTTGCGACATATTTTAATTATATTAAATATAATAAATGTATAATAAAATTGATATACATCGATGAGTTTTAATATAAGGTATTTCGCGCATAATATAAAGTGCACAGCATTTAGAGGGCCACACAAAAGATTTGAAATAGTATATTCTATCCAAAATGCTGTATATTATCGATATGGTTGATGGGTGGATGAAATGTCTTCTTAATTATGATATGCGCTTTTAAGTTTCACTAAATTTATATATATTACATGGTATGCATAAATGCTATAGTTGATATACAGGTCTACACAAAAGATCTGGTAAAGATTACTGAATATAAATTCAATTTACTTAAGGATTGTTTTTAAATAAGTTATGTATTTTTATGATGAATTTTATTCAGTTTACTCAGAAATGCTTGAAGAATACAGATAAAACGATATACAGGGCAACGCACAGAATTGGATACATGGTCATTTATGGATGATAATTTCTTTAAATGTGATTTCAGTAGTCTTAAGAGTGTTTTAGTTTGAACTAAATTTTAGCTAAATATTGGCGTATAATAAAGGTTCTAGGTAAACTCCAGGGATGAAAAAAGTATTTAAGTATGTTTCCATCTATTAGTGTAAAAACCATATGCTAAAAGAGAAATTTCAAAATGTTATGCGTTTTCTTCCTAAATTAATTTTTACCATTAAACAGTATATATATCAACTGACAGATCAAACATAGGGTTGTTCAAAAGTATTTTAATACATATTTGGCTATGGACAGTAACACTTTATTATCCTAAATAGAGAAATTTTGTTAAAGATTTCAGGAAATGTTGGAAAGTGTTTCACGATATATGCTTAATGTTTGATTTTTCTTACTTGTTAAAAGTTTGTATTTATTTAATGTTATATTTAATGCATTAAAAAGCAAATTCTAAAGAGAAAAAAGTGACGAAAAACGTTTTGAAAAAAGACATAAAGCTACAGCTCATAAAGTTTAAAACATAACACGGAGTACATAATCTTTAAACTGTGATTGGTACAAATTGGCATGCGATTGTCTTTCTGTACAAATAGTCGTTATAAGATGATCAAATTCCTGGGCCGTTTTCAAAGTCATGAACTGCCCTTGTATGCCGTTGGTCGCGCTTCAGCTATATAGACGTCAACGGATACAACTGCACTTATACACTTTGGCCTCCACGCGTTTCACAGTTTAGGGAAAGAGATTAAGTAACTAAGCCCTAAAACTCAGTAAACAATTAAAAAATCACTCATAACTCTTTACATACAAATAAATAGACATATTTCCAGATAGTCTGTGCACTTAACTCAATTTTTTTCAATTTTGTCACTTATAACCATTGGCTTCTGGGCTCCTCATATGTGTGTATATGTCAACATTTGAACGGAAGGTGGTTTTGGGGTCTGGGGTTCATAATAGGTGAAAATATACCAAAATTTTCCGGAAGTGCTTTCCTCCGGATGGCTGCTATAGGTAGCTTTTTACTTTTTGTAATAAAAGCTACCTAAAAAAGATAAAGAAGTTTCAATCAATGATAGAAGTTAAATAGTTAAAATAAATATCCGTGGAATGTCGTACTTGAAACTTTTAGTTGAATGAAAGTATAATGCATAAAACTAAAAAAAAAAAAAAAAAAAAAAAAAAAAAAAAAAAAAAAAAAAAAAAAAAAAACCCTCTGAAGAAGTATATATTTCTTACATCATTCAAACAATAAGCTTTTTTTAATTGTATTAATTATTAGTATAATTATCATACATAAATTATTATGAGTAAAGGTTTAAATTATTAATTTTATTTAAAACATTCATTTAAAACAGTTTTACTTAATCGCCAAAAATTTTACCATGAATTTTATATGTACGTTTTACTAAAATTTAAAATAATAATAATAACAAGTTGAATGTAGATTCTACCATTGCAGAATTCAGTTTCGCATCCGATTAGAAAAAAAAAATCGATAGAAGTTTTTTAGAAGGGCGACCCCGTTTAGATTGCAATGAACTAAATTCATTTTTCTTGTGATTATCAATATAGTAGCAAACAGAACGGCGTGAAATACCCAAATGAATAGCAATTTCTCTCTGAGACATTGGAATTGCGGAATAATAAAGAGATACAATTTGACGTGCTACTTCTTCATTGACTAGATTCATCAAAAACGGGCTTTTTCTTTAGTTTAAACGCTTTTTTATAGACTCTGAGTAAAAGGAAATGCAATTTAACAATAAAACGAATGGAATCCCGTCGAATTCGACGAATGAAATGTTTAAAAGACCCGATCGATTTGGTTTAAAAAAAAGCAAAAGTAATTACATTATTGAATCAATATATAATAAATATATTTACAAAGTAAATGTCAAATTTGCCAGTTACAATTTTGCATTCAAATATTCGCACATCTACAGTTAAAATTGTAATATGAGTAGAGATGTAAATTTTCCGGAAAAATATAAGTGGCGGAAAAAAACTGGTTTTACCGGTTTTTTTCGGAAAAAAACGGAAAAATTGGAAAATTGATTTTTCATGACGGTTTCTCCCAAATAAATTATATTTTCTTAGAGAATATTAAATAATAAACATTTTTTCCCATTTATTTGTATTAAATGAAAATTATTTTCATTTTATATTACAAAATAAAAAGAAAGTAGCAAAGCCTGCTTTTAAAAGTTTAGTTTTTTTTTTCCCCAGAGCCTAAGAATTTTTAAAACACTATTGTTTGTTATATCATATCTCTGTTGAAATGATTTTTCAATTACATGTTTAACTACCAATTGACCTAATGTAAGAACCTGAGCCAATATGTCTGCAGTTTGGAATGAAATAAATTATGCATTCCATTTACATAAGTATAGCTTTTAAGTAAATTGTACTAGTTTAAAGAAATTGTTGCAGTTTTGTCATTATTATCAATATCAGTATTACAAAAATTCCATTGTTTGTTTAAAAAAATGTATATTTTTACATTATTACACTTTTTTCTTACAATTATAATTTTATTTCCTTTAAAAAATATATTTAGTTTTGGTATAGCTTTCCAATCTCAACTGAAAGTTTTGATTTAGTTTTATAATCTAAATTCAAACAAAAGTAAGTTTTAGTTTTGATTACTCAGGTCTGCAACTAAAAAATAGCATAGGATTTATTGACTATTAGATTTTTACTCACTGAAACCAAAAAAATATTTTTTTTTTAAGTTTCATTAAACGTAATTTTTTTCACGTATAAAAACATTTCATATTTATTTACTTAGAAGGTGTCACAAATAAAAATTAAATTAAAGAGTTGACATGTTTCGGTTCATTAATAAGAACCGTATTCATAACATATAAAATCAGTAGAAAAATTAAATGACACTGGATATAAATAATATTATTTATATCCAGTGTCATTTAATTTTTCTACTGATTTTATATATTATGAATACGGTTCTTATTAATGAACCGAAACATGTCAACTCTTTAATTTAATTTTTATTTGTGACACCTTCTAAGTAAATAAATATGAAATGTTTTTATACGTGAATGAAAAAAGGTGAAGTGATTTTGTTTTAGTTTTTGAAAAAACGAAAGCTAACAACAGTTTTAACATTGTAATTTTTTTCTTTTTATCCTGAAATCTGGTATTCTATTCTTGAGTAAGAAACCATATTCAATAATGTTTTCATATGGTAATTTCATATTTCTAAGAATGGAACTCAAAAGTTATGAAAATAGAACAATACAAATAAAATATGCTTGCTATTTGAGGAATTAACAAAAGCAGTTACATACAGAGATAAACTTCTAGTGTGCTTTAAAAAACTACAAAAATTCAAAGTTTAATCAAGAGGGAATGTATAATTTGGAACATAGTTACTTGTAATAAGATATGTTTTTTTTTCATCGCAGTTGTACTTTTCTAATGCAAACTGCCCATGTTTTTGCAACATTACTGTACATTATGGAGGTCAAATGGAGATCAATTTTAAATTCAATACCTTGAAAAAACATTCAATTAATCAGCTATGACGAAATCTTGAAAAATTCAGCATAGTAGTGCCACCTATAGGACAATTTACACCAAAAACTAAACATTAATATATATCAGGAACTGTCTGAATCTGTAGTAGTGCTCGCGATAGGATACGTATAGCAGGTATACGATTAAACGATATACGTATATCCGTATAATACGTTTTTCTGCTATACGGATACTTTCGAATATACGTTTAAACGTATCCGGATACGTATAAGGCGTATCAACTAAACGTATATTTAAGAATACGTATATTTAATGTATACGTATATTCGCCGTATCGTATCTAATTTAAATAGCGGACTTCACCAGTCTTATGTCGCTGAATGGAGAATAATTTGGAAATCGGTAGCGTTACGACAGAAATCCGCATAGTATGCAGGCCCGTAGCTAAGGGGGCGCTATGGGCGGCTCAGCCCCCCGTAGAATATTTTGAGCCCCCCCCCCTGGAAAAGATTCCAAGGTCACTCAGTTAATTTCTGTTCCAAAAATTCAAATGAAATTCTGTTCAAAAATCTAATTTAGTTTTGAGACCCTTTCACAGTTTTGCAGAGTTACTAAATTGTATCTAAAATAAGTGTGTCAACACTCCCTCATTTTATATGTACATATGAAGTTAACATGATGTTTCATTTTGCACCAGTTATACAATCAAAATTTTCATCATCCTATACTTTTCTTAGCATAAAATGAAGTTAGTACAACAGTTTAATTAGAAACATAATACCTACAATGTGAATAGTTATTAATTTATCTTTCTGCGTCAGAAAGAGAAAAAAAAATTATGAGCCCCCCCCCCCCCCCTATGGTTCACTTCTAGCTACGGCCCTGATAGAATGTCTTATACATACGAGATCAAGCAATGAAAAGCGTATATTTTTTAAAACAGTTTGCAAAAAGTTCACAAAAGATCAGACTCCTGATTGGCTAATCTCGCTTCACTAACAGTGAAATATCTACTATCTGGATTCCAACCAAGATCTTGGTATTTTCCTTTATCTTATACTATAATGCGAGCAAAAATTGTGTGTGTGTGTGTGGGTAAATTTTATCTCAAAAACGGCTCTAACGATTTTCGCAAAAATTTGGATTTTACCATTTTCGGGCACGAGAAGAACATTGGGCTAGGTCACATGTTCGAGAAAATTCGGTTATTGGGTCATTTTGGGTCATAATGGGTCAGGATCAAGCTATTTTTATATAGAGAACGGCTGGATCGATTTTAAGGAAATTTTGTATCCAATCGTTTTTTGGCACGAGAAAACAATTGAGCTGGGTCACATGTTGAAAAAATTTTGATTAGTGGGTCATTTTTGGGTCATTGTGGGTCAAGCCATTTTTATTTAAAAAACGGCTCTAACGATTTCGACCAAATTTTATATTTTATCGTTTTGGATTACAAGAAGACCATTGGATTAGGTAACATGTTCGAGAAAATTCGGTTAGTGGGTCATTTTTGGGGTCATTGTGGGTCATGCTATTTTTATCTAGAGATTTTCTCACGCAATTTTGACTAAAAATTGCATTCTATGGTTTTCGGGCACGAGAAAAACATTGAGCTAGGTTACATGTTCGAGAAAAAATTTTAATGGGTCATATTGGGTCATTAAGAGTCTGGGTCAAGCTATTTATATTTAAAGAACAGCGTGATGGATTATAACGAAATTTTGTATGTAACAGTTTTTTGACATGAGAAAACTAATGGGCTAAATCACATGTTTGAGAGATTTCGACTATGAGGGTCATTTGTGGGTCATGGTGGGTCATAATGGGTCGTGGTCAAGCTATATCTAAAGAACAGGTGGATCGATTTTAACGAAATTTTGTATGCAACATTTTTTTGGCACGATAAAATCACTGGACTAGGTTACATGTTCGAAAAATTTCGATTAATGGGTCATTTTGCGTCATTAAGAGTCTGGGTTAAGCTATTTATATTTAAAGAACGGCGTGATGGATTATAACGAAATTTTGTATGTAACAGTTTTTTGACATGAGAAAACTAATGGGCTAAATCACATGTTTGAGAGATTTTGACTATGAGGGTCATTTGTGGGTCATAATGGGTCATGGTCAAGCTATATCTAAAGAACAGGTGGATCAATTTTAATGAAATTTTGTATGCAGCATTTTTTTGGCACGATAAAATCATTGGACTACGTTACATGTTCGAAAAATTTCGATTAATGGGTCATTTTGGATCATAAAGGGTCTGGGTCAAGCTATATATAATTAAAGAACGGCAGGATCAATTTTAACGAAATTCTGTATGTAACAATTTTTAGAAACGAGAAAACTAATGGACTAAGTCACATATTCGAGAGCTTTCGATTATAAGGGTCATTTGTGGGTCATAATGGGTCAAGGTCAAGCTATATCTAAAGAATGGGTGGGTCGATTTTAACGAAATTTTGTATACAACATATTTTTGGCATGAGAAAATCATTGGGGTAGGTCACATGTTCGAGAAATTTCGATTAATGGGCCACTTTTGGGTCATTCTAATTTTATCTAGACAACGTTTCGCGCAATTTTGACTAAATTTTGTATTTTATCATTTTCGGGCACAAGAAAATCATTGGGTTATGACAGATTTTTGAGAAAATTCGATGAATGGGTCATTTTGGATCATAAGGGGTCCGGGTCAAACTAACTCTATCTAAAAAACGGCTCAATTGATTTTATCTAAATTTTGTATCTAATGTTTTTCGGCATGCTAAAACTAATGAGCTAGGCCACACGTTCGAGAGATTTCGATTATAAGGGTCATTTGTTGGTCATGATGGGTCATGCTAATTTTATATAGAAAATGGTACTCACCATTTTGACTATACTTTGCATTATATCGTTTTTGAGCAAGAGAAAACCATTTGGCTTGGACACATGCTTGCGAAAATTCGATTAGTGAGTCATTTTGGATCTTAATGAGCTAGGGTCATTCTAATTATATATAACAACGACTCAATCAATTTTACCTAAATTTTAAAACAAAATGTTTTTTGTCACGAGAAGACTATTGGGCTGAGTCGCATGTTAAACAAAATTATATTAGTGGGTCATTTCGCTTCATTGCTGAATACTGCCAAGCTAATTTTACCTAAAAATGGCTTAAACGATTTTGATTCAATTTTATATTCTACTGTTTTTGATTACCTGAAGACGATTGAGCTGTGTCACATGCTTGATCAAATTTGATTAGTGGCTCATTTTGGGTAATACGGGTCAGGGTCACGAGAATATGGCAAAAGCCAATAACTTGGTGATATTTGACAAAATATTGGCGACATATGGCCAAAAAATCGACTATAAAAATTATGAAAACCAAAACACGTATTTGGAGCCAAATGAAAGAATGCCTCCAAATTAGGTATCTAGCAAAAAATATTGCCTTTCAGAATGTAAAGAATTTTTTTATACATTCTTAAGAGGATTCGAGATGCATGGTTAAACCAATCAGAGTCAAGCTAAAAAAGTGATTTAGATCGATGTCCTTTCATTGTAAATTTTAAAATAAAGTAAAATTTATAAACATGCGCATAAAAACATAGTTTTCTTATTGATTGTTTTTCTAAATAATATTATTATAAACATGTTTTACAGTAATAATACAGAGTTAATGATACAGTGAAAATACTTTATCGAGTTGAACACAAAGTTAATTTTGACCGAGCTAAGCTCGGTCTCCCCTGCTAGTAAATATTTTAATCAACATACATGTTCAGTGCAATTTACCGAAGTGACCCATGTTACCTATCGATTGTAGGGCAGTACGAAACCGAAATGTGGCACCAATGAAAACTATCCTGTTGAACTGTAGCTGACGTCACAATTCGCCTTGATTTTCATTTCATACTACCCTACAATCGGTTGGTAACATTGGTCACTTCGGTAAGTGACCGGTAAGTTACTCTAAACATACTCAATGTTTAATTATGTTTCTTCTAATTTTCATTAAATAAGTCATAAAATATTCTGGGAGGATAAAATAATTAAATCCTTCTATAGTAAAAAAAAACTAGCCTTAAAAGGAATGACTCCTGGAATGATGCTGATGTGTAAGATTTCCGGAACTAACGAATCCGGGTAGACCACTCCTTCCATGAGTCGAATAGACCAATCAGGAAAGGGCTCAGTCTATGCATCGCGAAGCGTTTCCAACCGGTATTGCAAAGCAATATCGCAGCAGAGTGTTACATGCTTGCCCGCTTATTCGAGTATTACAGAAATACTACATTTATATGCTTGCCCGCTTAATAGAATATTACCGAAATACGACATTTATATGCTTGCCCGCTTAATCGAATATTACCGAAATACGACATTTATATGCTTGCCCGCTTAATCGAATATTACCGAAATACGACATTTATATGCTTGCCCGCTTAATCGAATATTACCGAAATACGACATTTATATACTTGCCCGCTTAATAGAATATTACCGAAATACGACATTTGTATGCTTGCCCGCTTAATAGAATATTGCCGAAATACGACATTTATATGCTTTCCCGCTTAATCGAATATTACCGAAATACGACATTTATATGCTTGCCCGCTTAATAGAATATTACCGAAATACGACATTTATATGCTTTCCCGCTTAATCGAATATTACCGAAATACGACATTTATATGCTTGCCCGCTTAATCGAAAATTACCGAAATACGACATTTACATGCTTGCCCGCTTAATAGAATATTACCGAAATACGACATTTATATGCTTGCCCGCTTAATAAAACACTAAGGAAATACGACATTTATATGCTTGCCCGCTTAATAAAATACTACCGAAATACGACATTTATATGCTTGCCCGCAATAGAATACTACCGAAATACGGCATTTATATGATTGCCCGCTTAATAGAATATTACCGAAATACGACATTTATATGATTGCCCGCTTAATCGAATATTACCGAAATACGACATTTATATGATTGCCCGCTTAATCGAATATTACCGAAATACGACATTTATATGATTGCCCGCTTAATAGAATATTACCGAAATACGACATTTATATGATTGTCCGCTTAATAGAATATTACCGAAATACGATATTTATATGCTCGCCCGCTTAATCGAATATTACCGAAATACGGCATTTATATGCCTGCCCGCTTAATCGAATATCACCGAAATACGGCATTTATATGCCTGCCCGCTTAATCGAATATCACCGAAATACGGCATTTATATGCCTGCCCGTTTAATAGAATATCACCGAAATACGGCATTTATATGTCTGCCCGCTTAATAGAATATTACCGAAATATGACATTTATATGCTTGCCCGCTTAATCGAATATTATTGAAATACTATATTTATATGCACCCGTTTACTCGAATATTACTGAAACGTTACACTTATATGCTTACCCGTTTAATCGAATACTATTGAAATACGAATGCACTCGTTTATTCTCCTTCTATAGTAAAATAAGCTATACTTAATCAAATCTCAAGAAATAACTTGTGGAATGATGCTGATGTGTAAGGTTTCCTGAAATAACGCGTCCGGGTGGATCACACCTTCCATGAGTCGAATAGACCAATCAAGAAACATTACAAAATTGATTGTATGGAAAATAAGGTATCGCGAAGCGATTCCATGGAGTATTGGCGAGCGCAGCAATCAGGGGTAGCCTACAACTTGGAATCGAGAAGCCTACAACTTGGCCGCAAAGCCTACAACTTGGAATCGCGGGGAGTTGGCGAGCGTAGCGAGCAGGGGGGCTGAGCCCCCCTAGTTATTTAAAAAAGAAACTAATAAAAATTACCAAATATGTAAATTATTTTAAAATTCCTCCGCGGTAAGACAATTTACATATGGTGAAAGTAAAACCATTGTGTCACGTGACACAGACACTTAGTATAAGTATCTCGTAGAGTAGAAGAACGAGCATTTATAGACGCAGTTCTGCTTAGATTACAATTAGAAATGAATAGAAAAAGCTGGGTGTGGCGGTACGCTGAGAAAAAGAATGACAGAGCCTACTGCCTGCTATGTGATGATGATATTGCTGAAAACTCATTTTGTGCAACTGGTGGAACAAAATTCATACCACATATAGACAAAGTCACAGACAGGACTATCTTATTTTTCGGACTATCTTACCCTTAAAAAGTGTGAAACAGTCGAAAGATTTCTCGAATCCATTACTTTCTTCTTGTTAAGATACAAGAAAATATAAAAAAACTAAGTACTGAGCCACAGCTCTTTCAAAGATTACCTAGTTTGATTCTATCCACAACTAATGTAAGACAATTTATAATAAATAACTTTAACCAGAAGTAATTTAATAAGAAACCAAAATTTAAACTGAGAAACGTATTCAGATTTTTTAGGTACCTGCATAACAAGTAGTAGTTAAGTAAACGCATCGTAGTTTTTTAAACAGAGAATCGCTATAGGGATACTCAACCGGATATTTCTCAATGTCTGTAATCCGCAGAAAAGCATTGAAACATCAAATTTCATATCTTGAATGAAAAACGTTTAAACGTTTATACGTTTAACCGCTTGGATAAGATCCGTATATACGATGTACCGTATATGTTGTTTTGCGCAATACGTATAACCGCCGATGCCGTATTATACGTATAGTTGATCCGTATTTCGTATAATACGTATTATACGTATACGCGTATAAACGTATAATCGAGAGCACTAATCTGTAGTTTGATAAAAAATCGTCTTTTAGTCCTTGAGATAGAGCTATTGCGATAATCATGAATAATGCAGCACAGCAGCGTCATCTGTTGAGCGATTTACACCAAAAAGTAATGTGCACAAAGTTATACCAAAGATTAACTTAATCTGATGTTTTATGAAAATACATACATTAATTCTTGAGATAGAACTATTGTGGAAATTATGAATAATGCAGCATAACAGCGCCATCAGTTGGGCGATATGCACTAATAACTAAACATCTCGAGTATATATCAAAGTGTAACCGAATCTAAAGTTTCGTGAAATTATGTGCATCAGTTCTTGAGATCGAGTGCCCATAAAATTTTTGTCCCATACAGACTCACAGAATGACAGATATTTTCCAAAAACTATCAAATTGTGTTCAGGACCTTCTAAAACGTTTAAATACACCAAAAACTGGAAGTCAAAATTTTCATGAATTCAATACTTACTTCTTGAAAAGATAGAAAAAAGTAATAAATGCATGTTTCAAACTTTATGTTAAATTTTTAATTTTACCATTTCTATTAATTGGCATATTATTGAAATAATTTTGCACATGAATTAATTTTTAAAAAGAGAAGTTGCATTTAATTATGTATCTAGATTTTTTTCATGTAATCCTGTTTTTGTGAAATTGTGAATTTCTTCTATATATACTTATACAAAATATATTCAGAATTTGTGAATAAAAAATTATTACTATTTTTAGAGTCTTATTTAGACATTTTTAATAAGGTTATTTATGCATATATACAACTTGATAAAATTCAGCTGCTATATAGCATGAGATTTTTTTTTTTCTTCAATCACTGCATTTCCGAAAGATTCAATTTGTAAATTAAACTTTTTTCTGAAATGCCTATTTTCAAGAGAATTTTTGCAAAGGATCTTGTGTTTCAAACAACAAAAAAATGTGAAGGATCCTTTCAAATCTTCTCAAACAGATTTCTGCTCAGAGATCAGATTACCCACATTAAAGTTTTCATGTGAGACACTCAACATAAAAATAAATAAAATAAAAAGTATGAGAATGTAGCTATTACAAAATTTTCACTATATTATTTCATAAATGAAACTTCAATTTTTCCAGTTCGGAAAATTTGAAAAATAAGCCTTCGGAAAAAAACCGAAAAAAACTGGTTTTTTTCCCAATTTTTCCAGTTTTTTTCCGAGCATTCCCATCTCTAAGTATGAGTGCGGCGAAATCCAGAAATTTTATTTTACACACTCACAGAAAAATAGCTTTATTTAAAGAAAAAAGAAAAAAAGTAATATTGGGTACTACTAGGTTATCCCATCGACCAAAAAATTATCGCCAAACTATAAGATTAAATGCCAATAATGAATAATCGTGAATGTCACATTCAATGACATTAAATACGATTCATGTGTTTAAAATGTCATTTAAGTGATTTTTATTTCGACTTTTTATTAATATTTTTATTAATATTCTACTAATTATTTATTTTTTCGTTATTTAAAATAAAAAATATGTCAATGTGTATAATTTGGCTATTAATGTGGCGATTTGTATAATTTGGCGAACAGAGTAGTATCTAATATAGTTATGAGTAAAAATACAATGTTTTAAATAGTGACGTCATTTTCTCTTCAAATGTTCTTTAAAAGTTACTGTTTATGAAAAAGGCATCCATAATAATATTGTAATTCCCTTTTATCTGGTTGCAGAATGACATAATTTTCCTCATTTGAAATTTCTCTTATTTTGATTTAGACATTAATTTTTATCATAAATTATTTTCTGTCATTTTATTTACATTATTAATATTATTTCTCAGTAAATATATATATTTTTAACTCAATTAGTGCATAATTATACGCAATCATTTTAGAAAATAAATTTTTATTATCGAGAGAAAAGCTAAACTGTGTTGCCACCATTTTGAAGAAATGTCATGAAAAAGCTTTTAAAATTAAAAATAAAATATAAAAATGGAAATAAATTAAAAAATAATTAAAATGGGCACAACTACAAATAAATAGCTTTCATTTAAAAAAATAATTATCAAAATCGGTTGACTAGAAAGTTCAGGGCTGATGACACGACATTTTTAGCTTGTCTGAAAGAAATAGCATCGGATGCTAATAATTAAAGAATGACTAAAGAAATTTAAAGCTAAAAAGAAACTTATTACAATCATATTTCAAATTTTGATTCGATAATCTAAAATGTCCATGACATACATATCACTATCTCGTGCAAAATGCGACTAGCAGGTTTGATATCAGACTTATGGAATATTTATTGCAAATGACATGGAACTTTGGAAGTTGACGTTATATATATCGTATAATACCGTTATAATTTATTAATTTATTAATAAACTGTTATTAGTCAAACTCAATCATGTTGACTATCAAATGCCTTTAATATAATAATGCCAAATGTTAACATTGTCTATATACAAGCATTCATGATAAATGGAAAGTGAATATACATTAAATATGCATGTAGATTTTTTGTTAGTTTCTATCTGTATAAATATAATGCGATTTACATCATAAAATCAATTTTATTTGCAGTCACATACATGTGTAATCATGATAAATATATCCTATCAAAAACATGAATGTGAAAAAATGCCAAGTTCGTTAAAGGTTTCGCTAATAAAAGAATTGAGATCTAACTGCAAACCAAGTTCTTTCGGATCTCCTTAAATCATAGCTCCTGTCACGCATAATATTATTCAATTGCTTAAAATGATTTGTTATGTTAAACAATTATTCAATTGAGCGACTTAGCGAGTTTTCTCTTATTCAATTTTTTTCTATTTAGTTGATCAGAAATTAAAGTTGATCCCTTCCTTAACTTATCAATACCTTAACTTCAATATACTTATTCGAACACTCGATTGACTAGATCTTTTCCAATCAGATTCTAGATTAAATTGTACTCCGACTCAAAGATTGAAGTTGGTAGCTGAAAACTTGCCAAGTCGCTCTATTGAATAACAAATAACATAACAAATCATTTTAAGCAATTGAATAATATTATGCGTGACAGGAGATATGATTTAAGGAGATCCGAAAGAACTTGGTTTGCAGTTAGATCTCACTTCTTTTATTAGCGAAACCTTTAACGAACTTGGCATTTTTTCACATTCATGTTTTTGATAGGATATCATTTTTTCTTTTTTTGTCAAAAACGTAGGATTTGATTCCTTTTTGAAATAAGAAGGTTAAATTAGTTAGTTTTATTTAATATTAATTAATCTTTCAGCTTTTTCCTGCATATATTCACAGTTTTTTTCAGTCAAATTTAAAAAAATTAACATTAGGACTGCTTATGTTCCTTTAAATTTCCCTAATAAGGATCTTTCTTTTACGTGATTCGTTATTACTTGCTTATTTCGGCGACCAAAAACGTTTGTAGCCAACTTGGCGAAATATCGCTATATTGACGACAAAAATTACGCACCAAAAGTGATGCTAATATGGCGCTATTTCTGGTATTTCGCCAAATACCCATAGATTCCCATTGTAATCTGGTAATTTATCAAATAATTTTGTTAGAGCAAGGACTGTCGCCAACATTTTGGCATCTTTTTTTCTTTAAATTGGTTCGCTAACTACCCAAGATTGCTTAAATATTGCTATTTAGAAAGTTTTTAGAATGCTTTTCGCCATTTTTACACCTTTTAAATTTTGTAGTTGTTAACAAATGTTCTTATTGATCATTTATATCTTATAAATAATTAAGATGCCAAATTTTATGTTTTAAGCCCTTAACATACAGACATCGCTGTAAGGGAGATTGGTAGTTGAAAATATTTGTTAAGGCATTTAGAAGAACGAAATGATCATGTATCCAGGTTCAGATGTACGAAAAAACCCCACAATGATTGCTAAGTTATTTTTTATTCATACATATGATACTAGGGGGGCACGCATACAGTACTCGGAGAAAATCTCCGAACAGCGATTAGCAAGTATACCAGACGAGAGCCGAGAGTCGAGAGTCGAGTGTCGTCGTACATAGCAACAAATTGCCACTTTTGGCATGATAGAAAATCGCCAACACACACAAGTTCGCCCATGCACAATGGATAGTATACGCCAAATAACATTTAAAATGCAGCCGGCAAGATAAGAATTCAATTTGGATACCTAGCTAGGATGGGAAAGGAAAAGGTTGCCGAACGATAAAATGTTACACGTGTTGTTTTGTCTAATAAAGAGGCACACCAAAGGGACATCAGATTTTACTGCGCAGATGTTAAATTCTTTTTAGGTTTTTGTTGAGAAAGGAAAAAGAAGCGTAAGCATAAATTTTAACCGCGAAACAGAGATGATGTCCAAATAAGGTAATGCAGAATTGCTTCGATCGGAAATAGCAGACATCTGGAAATAGCTTTAAACGGTTGATTAATATGTGAGTGTATTTCTCACAGACAAAGATAAGCAGCTGCGGATTTTTCGGTTAGAGAAAAACTAGGCGAGGAAAAAAAATGGAAATTGAATGAAGGACAACTTTAAACTAATTTTGAAATGAAAAGAGAGACGGGGGGGTGAAGGAATAATTTAAGAAAATAACCAATATATAACGAAATAATCGTTATATATATCACCCGGTGCACCACAAAAAAAAAACTTTTGCTGTCCAATGTGCATAGGCTAGCATAAAATATTATAACATAAAAACATACATAAATGCAAAAGTTTTTTTTTTTTTATCTATATATGTAGAAATTTAACGTCATGATAATGGAGACTTTTGTATTCAAAAACAGTCAGCAGTTCTAAAGTCTCTATATTTTTATATTTGTATTTCATGGATCCAAGGTAGTACTGTATTTTTATATGTATACGTTGAGTCGACTCAGACAGTACAAAAATCTTACTGCAGCTTTGATTGTTATCATGACATAAGTAAAAATTTTGAATAATATACACAAAACATGAAACTGATACTAAATGAATGTAAAATGGCAATACACAAAAATAACATAATAGCACTATATTTTTCAAAAAATTAAAAAGAGTAATATGATGTATATTAAAAAAATAAAAATGTTTTTGTAAAAAAGTGTTTCATGCCGAAGCATAGGATGACAAAAAAAAGAGGTGCTCCAAGCACGCCCATAAAAAATATGCGTCACCCTGAATCTTGTGTACAACACAAGTATTATGGCATCGGCTTAGGGCCTAGCCTTAGATGAGGAGGGAATTGTGATGCTCCCCCGAAGGCACTAGCGGTCTTCTGAAGGAGCCCACGTCGAATTACATGAAAAAAATTTGAATTGATGTGAGTTGGAATCACAATTCAAAAATTTGAATCGAAACTCCAATTCCAAAATTTTGTCTCTCGACACAATGAAGCTTGAACCCTTAGGGCCTTAATTTTGAACGGGAACAAGACTTCAAAGGGAAGAATTCAAAAAGAAAAAAAACAAAAAAATGTATATCATATAATAACTAATATGGGCAGACAATCCTAGAGTGAAGAGAGACGAAAAATGTGTCACAATCGAGTGGGGTGATGAACAAGTCATATATATAAAAATTGTGTTTTATTTAATTACATGAATCTTTTGTTTACTTTTTTAAAGTACAGTACTTGTTTATCTAACTATAATATGTTTGACTTACAGTACAAGAAATGTTAAGTGGGAGGTTAGTTAGTGGAAAAATACTGATTTAATGAGTATTGTCAAAGAAATTTTAAGTGTACTGCAAAAAGAAAACAAAATAAAAGTAAATAAAATTTAAGTGAGTATGAAGGGCTATCTAAGTGTTAAAGGATAACAATGATACCTAATATTGTTCTTAAGAGATCTTCAGAGCAATATTGATGGACCAGCCATGATATTGTTAAAGATCAGTCAAAAACAACATACACACAACCATGAGCTCTTTGGTTGGATATGTGGTATCATAAAAGAAGACATAAAAATAATAAATAGTGTTTTTACATTAGCTTCTGTTTCTTAGATTGTATGTGTGAGGTTGATAAAACGTGTTAAAGTTAGTGTTGTTTATATGACTTGATGCATCAAATAAATGTCCATAACGAGGAGGTGCAAGTAAAAGTCTATCAATATGTACTCGAAATGCTGTGTTATCAGGAGCATACAACCTTTTAATTGAGAATGACACAGGAGAATGTTTACAAGTGACAATATATGGACCAGTATACTTT
Source organism: Maratus speculifer (assembly GCA_964019185.1). Lineage (NCBI taxonomy): Eukaryota > Metazoa > Arthropoda > Arachnida > Araneae > Salticidae > Maratus > Maratus speculifer. The sequence goes on from OZ025300.1 coordinate 152,519,187, forward strand.
GTTTTAAACTTGTCATTTGATTTTAGATATACAATGTCTTTTAAGAAAATGGATCTTAATTTAGCTTTCTGACCGTAATATTTATATCTTTTATCTTGAGCAGATTTAATGTTGTTATAGGCTTTGTGATAAATCTTACTCAAATCATCAAGTAATTTGTGGACTTCAATATGTTTATCAAGAAAGGGTTGGTTGCACGACTGATCAAAAGTGTCAAAAATTAGAGAAAGTTCACGTCCAAAATGAAGAAAATTAGGAGAATATAATGTAGTTGCATGTTTCGAACCATTATAAAGTGATTTGTGTATAAATACTGCATTTTCGAATGAATGACCTTCTTGTAAAAGAATATTAACTGAATATTTGATTGACTTATTGATTCGCTCTGCAATCGCATTTGATTGTGGTCTCGAGGCAGAACTGTGTAATACCTTAATGCCCATTGTATCATTAAAAATGTTATATACCTGAGACGTGTACTGGGGTCCTAAGTCTGATAAGACAACCGAAGGTCTCCCAAAGGTGGTTATGTAAGAAAATAAGCATTTAACAACCTTACTCGCAGATATGTCATTAAGTGGAAAGAGTTCAATATGTCTTGAAAAATGATCAGTGATAGTTAAAACATATTTTTCATTAGCAAACGGTCCAAGGAGATCTGTACTAATAGTGTGACCAGGGTACCTGGGAGTGTATGTGGGCTGTAAGGGTGCAGGTGGAGTTTGGTGATGTTTAGTTTGAAGACATTTGATACAGGATGCAACAAAGTTTAAAGTGTCTACATACATACCCTTCCAAAAATATCTACCTGACAAGAATTCATAAGTTTTATTAAAGCCAAAATGGGATAAATGTGAAATTGTTAAGACTTTGGTTTTAAGTGAATTTGGAACAATAATGTGATACGAAAAAGTGTTATTAAAAATATTTTCCTTCTTTAACATTAATACTTTCGAATCAGGATGAATGAAGTAGTTAGGAAATTTTTGAGAAGATCCTTTCTTTAAGATTTCTTTATAAACAACAGACAAAGTAGGGTCATTTTGTTGTTCAGTAGCAAATGTTTCATTCGAAATTTCTAATAAAGGGTCAGGATTTGTTTGTGTACCAGAAATAAGGCAGTTAACATGCATATTAGAATCACTCGAGCTGGAGTGTGGAGTATCACATTCTACAATAGGTAAGGGTTGAGTGTCATGAATAAGTTCAGGGTTTGTAGCTAAAGTCTGTTGATTATTTTCAAAGTTACAGCGAGATAAATAGTCAGCGAGTACATTCTTTTTACCTGGAATATGTTGAAATTTGTATGTGTATTCTGAGAGATCCATGAGCCAGCGAGAGATAATATCAGCCGGATTTGTAGTTTTGTTGTACTTTTCTAATGGTTTACTATCTGAAAGGATTACAAATTCTCTGTTGTATAAATAATATTTGAAAGCAGTGACTGATTTATGAATTGCCATGAGTTCTAATTTAAGTGCAGGATATTTTTTTTCGGATGCTTTTAAAGATTTTGAAAAGTATGCAACAGGTAATAGTTGTTTATCATGTTCTTGTAGTAAGACACCAGAAATAGCAATATTTGACGCATCAGTATTTAAATAGAACTTTTTGTTCCAGTCAGGTAATCTAACCATGGGTGGATTAAAGAATATCTTCTGTATGGTGTCCATAATTTTTTGATGTTTACTTGTCCACTTAAATTTAGCTTTTGGAGTAGTTAAGTTTATGAGAGGTTGTACAAGTTCAGAAAAGGATGGAACCAGAGATTTGTAAAATGTAATGACGCCTATGAGTGCTTTTAATTGACGTTTAGTTGTAGGTGTTGGAAAAGATGTTATTTTTACAATGTTCGACTGAACAGGAGAAATAGTTTGTTTTTCTATGTGAAATCCAAGATAATCTAAACTGGTTTTGTGAAAAGTGCATTTGTTAGGGGACAGCGTTAAATTATATTTTACTAGTATTGCAAGAATTTTATCCAACTTCTCACACATTTCTTGATATGAATTGGCACCAACAATAAGATCATCTTGGTAGGTATAGACACCTTCTAACTGTAATTCATCAAGTAACGAGTCCATTAAAGCTTGATAAATTGAGGCGCTCGTTTTTAAGCCGAATACTAATCTCTTATACCGAAAAGAACCAAACATTGTAGTAAATGTGAGCTGATTTTGAAATTTTGCAGGCAAATCAATCTGATGATATGCCTGATGAAAGTCGAGAGAAGAGAAAAAACGATATTGTGAAAGATTTGAAATAATAGTTTGAATTTTTGGAAGTGGATAGGACGAACCTTGAATTATAGTATTAACCATTCTGAGATCTAATGCGAGTCTATATTTCTGTATACCTGTACCGTCTGGTTTCTTTTTAACAAGAAGCATGGGGCAGGCCCATTCGGAACAATGACGTTCAATGATTTTGGCATCAAGTAACTGTTTGATTTGATTCAAAACATCCTTTTGCACAGCTTGGGGAAGAGGGAAAGGGAGTGTCTTTATGGGGTAGTCATTAATGAATTTTAAATCAGGTACAATTTTATCAGTATGACCAAGTGTGTCTAATGATTTGGAAAAGGCAGGATAATAACTAAGTAGCAATTTAGTTAGGTTCTTTGCTTCGTCAGATTTTAAGTGAGAAAGTTTAAAATCATTAGCCGATAACTCCTGCTTTCTTTTTTGTAAGATTTCATTAGACGCCTGAATAAAATTTACAAAGTGCTGTTCTGAGTTATTTTGCTTGTCAGACATTTCAGAAGTATAGTCGCGAATTTCCTCAATCTCAGATACTTGACCTATTTTTGTGTGTTTAGGGAGATGAATGGTCTTTTCAGAAGTGTTTTTAAGTGTTATTGAGAAGAACTGATGTATTTGTGAAGTTTTCTTTCTTTTATTGGATAATTTATTCATTTGAATAATGGCATCATTTCCTGTTAATTCTTTTGTTTGTGCCAAATATTCAAAAAGATAATTTCTGTCATTGTTGATGTTATTGAAGGTGTAAACAGAGCACCATATTTGTTGTTGAGGTTCTACTATAATTTTTCGAGTTAAGAACACCGCTTGATTCAATACAACATCACTCAAAGAATTGCATGATTTTGATTGTTTCTCTCCAGAAGATTCTTTACTGGTTTTTAAAGGGACAGAAAAATTATTGTTGACATGGAGACACTTGTTAAAAGTATCGATGACAACATTGTATCTAGTTATGAAATCGAAACCTAAAATGCCTTCAAAACTGGAAGACTCGGGTATGTCAACAATATAAAAGTGATGTGAAAACGCTTTTTGTTTTAGCTTAATGGATGTTCTGATGCAGGCGGAAAATGAGACATCAGAATTGACAGTTTTAATATTGACGTCAGTGGACAGTCTTTTATATTTTAAGACAGGTTTAAGTTGATTAAATAATTTTTGTGAAAGTAAAGATATACTACTACCAGAATCAGCCAATAAAGTAATATCATGGTTTGCTATAGTGGCTTTAACAAGAGGGAGGGATGGTGACATAGTGTTTACACTACAAATTATCTGAACATTATCACTTTCTGTTTGTGTACTGATGTTATTTGCTATCTTAATGGAGTCAAAAGTTTGGGAACCTACTGAATTAACTAGTCTCGAACTTGAAATTTTAGGTAATACAGGGTCAAAAAGAACAGTTGCTGATGTAGAAGTATTAGACTGAGACACAAGACCATCAGCATAAAAATTGTATCTCTGTTTCAGTTTTCCTGAAATTGTGGAGTGGAATTCGTGTAATTATTTTTTCTTTGAGTGTTTGCTCTTTTCCATTTAAAACAAGAGAGAGCATCATGATTGTTTCGTCCACATAACTGACAAACAACTGGTTTTTTTTGTGAAAACTTGTGTGGGGAATAACGCCTAGTGTAGTTTCGATTTTTGTAATTTTTTTTGAAGCGTGAAACACCTGCGAAATGTTTTGGTCTAGTCTGGAGATTTTTTTGCTCAGTTTCGGTTTTAGTATCAGGAGGGGCAAAGGATAATGCATTTATTTTCTCGGAAATTTCTTTCAGTTGCGATTCGATGAGATTTTCTGGTCTGTGTACCGAAGGTAAGGAATGTAAGATTTTCTCATTCCTTAAAATTTCATGAAGGATTTGTGCTCTTTCAACTGCTGTTTTATAATCATTAATGCCTTCTTCCTGTAATTTTATTCTAATATTTGAAGGAAGGGCCTCTAGAAATTTCTTGAGTTTAATAGTGTTGCGTGCACTTTCGTCGTTGATATCTGCATAAACAGTAGCCGCAAGAACATTTAGTCTATGAGCTAAATTTTTTATTGTCTCAGAAGGCATAAGTGCTAAACTGGACAATTCAACAGAAGCAACACATTTACTAGGGGGGGCGAAAAATGACGCAAATTCCTTTTCCAGCAAATCAAGGTCTGTTATCTTTTGCAGGTCGGGATTTTGGGCTAGAAATTTTTGTGCAGGCCCAACTAACTTTCCCTTTAAGATTGCAATTGTTGTTTGTGGGTTGTATTTATTAATTTCTGCACAGACGCGAATTTGATCAAAGAAAAATTTAAGTAAATCTGGATCTCCATCAAATTGAATGATATTTATCGGAATTTGTTTTGCCGCCATGATTAGTTTTTTTTTTTATTTGTTTACGCTCAGAAGTTTTAGAGAAATTGTTACACAGACCGAACTTATACCCTAAAGCACATTGAAAACAAGAAAATTTCCTAGCAAGTAAACTACGTAAACTAGCAAAATAAATAGATCTTAAAATATACCTCACTTTAAAGATATCTTATTTAAACCTTTTATAACAGTAAAGCAAAGGGAGACATACAAAAGTAACTCATTTAGAAAATAAATTAAATAAAAGCAAAATAAATACACTTTGAAACATATATCTATATATTCCTTCACTTTAAAAAGTAGTTACTTTATCTGTAGATAATAAAGCAAAGAAAACTATCAAGAAAACACCAAAAACAGTTAGTAAGTAAGCTATAAAATTAAATCCTCTTTTAACCTTTTTTTTACACAAGGGAAAAGTTCCCTTTTTGTAACTTAAAATATTTTTTTTTAGATGAAAAGGAAAATCTTATTTTAACTTTTTTAATTAAAAGTTCAAAACTGGTTAAAAACTCATTTAAGCATATTAGATAATCAAAATACCAAAATTAAAACAAAGGTGTTGGACGTAAAATATGAAACACTAACACATAAATGTAAATAACTGGTAAAAAACTGCATAAAATGTCACAAAAATAATAACTAGAAATGACAACAGTTACCGTGCTTTCGCAAATTAAAAATCTTTGCAAAAACACAATAACAGGATTAAATAGTTATATTGAATAAAATATGATTTAAAAACACCAAACTGCAATATTAACTAAGGTGAACTGACTGTGGAAGCAGAACCTAAAATAAACAAAATACTTGGGGTAACTTACAGATTTAGTTTTAAAAATAAATAACTGATTACTAATTTAATAAGACAAGAACTTAGGGAACTGGGGCACGATCTGCTCCCACATTCAACGTATAGATTATTTCGAAATTGCTTTTCGTTGTTTTGCACTTTTTTTTATCACTGAAGACTAGTAGTAAACTTATATTGTAACCAGGTAATTGGTTATTCACTTGTCTAAGATGGAGACACCTCATTTAGAGAATTTTTGTAATTCTCTTATTTATTTATTTATTACTTTGTGCACTGATAACTGATATCTACGATGAATTATTTCTGATGGATTTTCTCAGAATTGAAGACAATCACTATTTTTTTTGCACGATGAACGATTTTACGATGCATCACACCACATGTATACTGTTATTCACTAAATTTTCTATGAGATTATATGAACTTTCTGTAGAATACATTCACTGAAAACACACAAAACACTCTGGTATAGAAGCACACAATGCGCACATACAGCCCTCGATATCTGGCGGCGATGATCAAACACAAAACGGTGCTAGTGGAAGAAAGAAGGGTGGGCGCCCAACGCTGAGGTGACACTTGGCCGCATATTTCTTTTGAAGGTGGAATTTCACGGGGAAACGCTCCGAAGCACTTGAGCTGGAGAGGACAGGGAGAGAAAGGGGTGTCCAGGAAAGGAATTTCAGGACGGGAACACCACTTTGAAGATCAATTCCACATCTGTTGACTTTTTAGCAGGCAAGACTACTAGCAGTTGCGTTTTTTTTTTTTTTTACCGGGGATGCAGAGAAGAGAGAAGAACCAAAATTATCACATTCGCCGTAAAGTCGGAGTTGATTGTACCCCCCTCCATATTTTTTTTTTTTTTTTATGTGGGGAAAAACGAAACTGTCAGGCACCAGAGGTTTGTAAGGGAGATTGGTAGTTGAAAATATTTGTTAAGGCATTTAGAAGAACGAAATGATCATGTATCCAGGTTCAGATGTACGAAAAAACCCCACAATGATTGCTAAGTTATTTTTTATTCATACATATGATACTAGGGGGGCACGCATACAGTACTCGGAGAAAATCTCCGAACAGCGATTAGCAAGTATACCAGACGAGAGCCGAGAGTCGAGAGTCGAGTGTCGTCGTACATAGCAACAAATTGCCACTTTTGGCATGATAGAAAATCGCCAACACACACAAGTTCGCCCATGCACAATGGATAGTATACGCCAAATAACAGTTAAAATGCAGCCGGCAAGATAAGAATTCAATTTGGATACCTAGCTAGGATGGGAAAGGAAAAGGTTGCCAAACGATAAAATGTTACACGTGTTGTTTTGTCTAATAAAGAGGCACACCAAAGGGACATCAGATTTTACTGCGCAGATGTTAAATTCTTTTTAGGTTTTTGTTGAGAAAGGAAAAAGAAGCGTAAGCATAAATTTTAACCGCGAAACAGAGATGATGTCCAAATAAGGTAATGCAGAATTGCTTCGATCGGAAATAGCAGACATCTGGAAATAGCTTTAAACGGTTGATTAATATGTGAGTGTATTTCTCACAGACAAAGATAAGCAGCTGCGGATTTTTCGGTTAGAGAAAAACTAGGCGAGGAAAAAAAATGGAAATTGAATGAAGGACAACTTTAAACTAATTTTGAAATGAAAAGAGAGACGGGGGGGTGAAGGAATAATTTAAGAAAATAACCAATATATAACGAAATAATCGTTATAATCGCATTTTTAGAACACTTTTTGCTCTTTTACCCCCTTTGGATTAGTGGAATCGACATAAGATATAGCCTATATTGGAGCAAGGACTATCACCATCATTTTGATATCATTACTTTTAAGATCGGTTTGTTGTTTGCTGAGATTGCTTAAAAATCCCAATTTAGAACATTTTTACAGCACTTTTCGCGCATTTTCACCCCTTTTGAATTCCGTATTTTTTAGCAAATGCCCTTAGAGATCATTTATATCTTATAAATAATTAACATGCCAAATCTTATATTTCTAGGTCCTACAGTAACACAAAAGTTGTATTTTTAGAATGTTTTTAGTGGTTTCAGAGAATAGCCCCAATACTCGCCAAAAGTGTCGCCAACTTGGCACTATTTCTGATATTTCGCGAAATTTCCATTAACTTCCAATGCAATCCAAACATTTATCTTCTAATCAACCATTAATGTTTAATTAATGGTGATTTCTGATTTTTTTCTATTTATAGATCCAGTAACCTAGCTCCACACCAAATTTCAACTTCCTAAGTCACCTGGAAGTAGTCAAACATTTATGTGAGTGAGTCAGTGAGTCAGAGAGTCAGTGGTAAAAACAGTGGTTTTCAGACATCAATTTCTCGTGAACGGTAAAAGATTAAAAAAAAAACTTTTTAGGATTCGGAAAGTAGAAGATTGTCTTACACGACACAAAAAAATGCAAGTGTGTAGGTCAAATAAAATTTAAGTTATTGAGGGGTCAAAAGTGGCCCGAAATGGTTCGAGTAATATAACCCACGGCCGGTATGTCGCCTTTTACTTTGTGAACTTGGCTGACACACTGCCGTTTGTCTAGATAATGGTCCATGTACTAAAGATCCTAGTAATTTTAAGCATATGTAAAATAGAAGATGTGATTCGTATGTATCTAATTGTTTAGATTAATAGCTTGATCGATATTTTTTCCGAGGAACAAATTCCTTTATTTTTTTCAGATGTAGCCATCTGCAATGGACAAAATAAGCATTTATTTGATTCTTGTACTATTTTTAATCAGTGATAGAAATCATGTTAACCTGACACATAATTAAAATTATAGTGTTTTTAGATATATTCTAGATGTAGCACACTATACAGTAAAGAGTTAAGTTGTGTAAGCCAGAAATTTTAGATTTGAATATACCTGTGAATTTTGCAGACATCAATATGGATTTTGTTGTGTTTAATTGAGAAAGCAATAAGGAAATTTGTCCTGTTTTGTAATTTTTAAATACGGTGCCCCATAAAATTTTAGTTTTATGTTTTCACTAATGACACCCCCCCCCCCATTGTGTTGCAACTCTATTATTATTATGGGAATTTCCAATAGGAAGTATGTGTCAAGGGACAACATTTATAGAAATAGGTATCTGTTCGATTTTTATGAACCGCAGTTTTTATCTATATGAAGACGTAAGTTTTAGAACTCGCCCTACACAAAAGTTTAAAAAATCGAGTTTTCTGTATCAATCTTTTCTACTGGTGAATCTGCAAAAAGCTAGGTTTATCGTATATTTTTGGCATTGTAAAATCTTGGATTAAAATGAAAACCAATAGATGCAGTTAAACCCAATCGTAAATTTGATTCTCTGGATACTGCGAGCTTTGAAAAACACTTCCTCATATACGAAAACAAGTCGCATATTGCGCATCAAACGTAGAAAATGGCATACTATATCCGTACTATAACGAAGTTTTAAAAATATTCTGATCTTGGTGTAACAGTATACAGTACTTCGAAAACTGCATATTTACCCGAAATCTTTTGTTTGTTTCTGTAAATAATATATGCTTTCTTTTATACAAGATGTAACCTTTCGTAAACCTCAGCGATGCCTATCAATTTCATAAAATGTGAAATCGTTTAACATAATTAAAACGCGTCCAAAAGTGTTTCCTCTATGATATTGCATAATTGAATACTTTTGTGTGGCTCTGTAAATTAATAAAAAATTTCTTTCACCCATAGATTGTACAGAATATTCATTTTAGTACATGCTTCATAGATGTATTTCAATTCTATTATGATCAAAAGAGTGCAATACCGTTAAAATGCACTTGAAATTATTTTTTCTCTTTGGCAGTAATGTAGGAATGATTTCGTTTGTCCCTGTAATTTAACTATGCATCTGATTCAAAGAATTTGAAATGACTCTATAAAATTATACTGCAACAAGTATATATTTTTCAAACAATTCGGTAGAATAGTTTTTTGCATTGGTACATACGGACAAACAGATGGACGGATAGACTGAATGACGGCTTTAGGTGGTACGTATTAATATAATTACGAAGTATCTAAAAAGTATATGACATAGGGTGAGTAAAAATAAATATATTCTTACATAATGCTGAAATATAATCTGAATACCAGATTAATATTTTTTTCTGGTTTATTTAAAAAAGATATTTGGATAAATGAATTGATTAGGATTTTCAAAAGAAATGCGGGAGGACTTATCTTTATGTATATAAATCTTCCGTGCGTGTGTATGTCACTAAACTCCTCTTAAACGACTGGATCGATTTTAATGAAATTTTGTGTGTGTTCCAGTAGATTCGAGAATGGTTTAGATTCACATTTCATCGAAATTGATTCAGAACTTTTTTAGTAATTGGGCAAAAACTAATAGTTAGTGATTTTTTGCTAATTAAAAGTGTTGAATAAGTTCAATGAATAGAGTGAGGACGGAATGTCCAAGCGGTCTAAGGGCGCCTTATTTAAGCTATGATTCTTGAAGAAAGAGATCGCGTGTTGACACCCCACTCCTTACAAACGTGTATGCTTTACAATAATATTTCCTGTATTATAATTTTGATTATCCGACTTCAGAAAATCGTTAACTTTTAAATATCTTTTATTAGCAATAAACTTATCTATCAAAATTGAACCGACTGCAAAATATACTGAAGAGTGAAAAATAATTAACTTACGTAATTGTAATAAGAAATTAAATTAAGAGCGTAGAGTTTATCGTGCGTATTACTATATTTACGTATATTTATTTGATTTTCTGGAGTCAGTGCCAGGAAGGACATCGGCTGTCGGTGACAGGACAACGTCTGTCGGGTCAGCTAGTATTTGTATATTTTCCTATTTTATTGTCTTTAATTTCTTTTCTTGTAATTATAATTTATTTTTGTATATTTTTTATAAAAGATACCACTTCATCTTTTATTTTCATTTTCCCACTTGGTAAAGGTAAATATAGTCTTATTTCATAATGTTTATATGCATTTATATTAATCTTTTAGCACGAAATAATCTTTCTGCGAAACAGTACACAATCGCTACTTCTGCACACTTAAATACCTGGCACACATGACACATGTCGATCCCATTTTTCAGAGCTACTTTGAATGGGGTAGAGCCACTCATATTATTCCATGCCGATGGTTTTTACACTCTGTAACACGTCTAGCTTGTCACTGGTCTCAGGTGATTCGATACCGCCGCTGCCCACAAATTCTTTGAATTTTCATATATATCAAAAACTTTCAAGAATAATCCTTTACTTTCAAGGTTGGATTCCCTTCTAAGTTCACAAAACTTTGAAAAATAATCCTTTACTTTCTAATACTGCCACCATCGATATAATTACGTGTTATCGGACACACATGAGAGGTATGTAGTGAAGAAGACTGACTCTTTCAATTAAACTTAACGAACTATTTATTTACACAATATTTACAAATAATAAGTCAATATTTACATTTACAAACTCTGATATAGGTGATCAGGTTCAACATTAAATTAAATACAGAACACCCGTTCTGTGCACTGTTAAGCCACTCCTAGTTCGGAAGCATGTAGCACACCTCTCTTAAGCACGTAAATTAACTCAGAGATTACTCTTAATCTCTGCACACACTTAGGCTCAGTTCTCTGAGAGCCTCGCTCAACACACACTTTTTTTGGACCACAGCTTTTCTCTGACTAACCTTACACTTTTCTTGCCAGCTCCAGCTTAACCTTCAGCTCTCATCATCTCTCTACTCCAGCGAGTCATCCGCAAACGGGGTTTCTTCCTCTCATAGTCTGTTCTACATAAGGAAGGTCAGTCTTTTTAAGACATATCACTTTATTCAGCCCCTCTCCGCCTGTCTTATCTATGAGATTTGATTGACAAGCGAAATATCATCTATTGTATGCTACCTTCTTTCAACCAGAACTATGTCACTCTAATACTTGGATTAAGATTCCTGATAAAAAAGGAATGCCAATTTAGAGCTTACAGTATACAGAATGCATTAGCAAATACAAGAATAGTAACACATAAGAATAGTTTTAGATACAGATCGCTTATCCAAACCTGGTAGTGGAATGTTTAGAAGTTTAGAAAAATGTATGAAAAGTAAAATTTAATCTCCTGTTCATGTCAACATCGAAATGGCGTCAGCATAACGAACGGACACGTTTGTTCTTTATAGTATAGATTTAAAATGCTTTTATTCGGTATAACTATGTAATTTAAATCCATACTTATATTAATTTATTTTTAAATAATCGAATTTTAAAAGAATATAAACTAATGCAACCCAATCAAATAATCCCATCCCCCAACTACGCAATTGTAATGTTTGTTTATCTCAAACATTCTCATTATTTTTCTTCTATGAAAATGATTTTATGGATAATTATTCCCATAAGAATGAAGAATTAAATTTAAAAAAAAATCATGCAGAACGGAAATTAATATCACTTAATAATTGTTTATGAAATGAATTTTTGAAAAGTGTTGTTTTTATCTAAAAGATTAAAAAAAAAATAAAGATCGAAGTACGAATTGGCACCAATACTGTTTTATTTGTTTTGATTTTAATGATATTTGCGCTTTAAAAAATGCTCAAATTTAGTCAATTAAATCGATTAATCGATTCATAATTAAAACAAACCCTTTGAGAACGTAAAAATGTGCAAAGGGGGTTTTAGAGAAAAACATCAAAGTTTATAGTTAGAGTTACCATGACGATAATTAATAATAAATATTTAGGTTAGTCGAAATTGATTATCTAAGTTATTCTGTTGGCATCAAAGTGATAAAGCTGGGACTAATAGTTGGGTATGTAGTTTTTATTAAATTTCTTAAAGATTTTATAAGCCTTTTTTCATAAATGTAAAATGTTATAATTATGTTTTATATTTGATTTTTTAAATAGTGAAATGCACATGAAACATCAAATGGTAAAAAAAATAATAATAATCTTTTAATACTCGGCCTTAAAATTAACGCTGAGTGATTTTGTTATTAAATAATTATAGACTTAAAAGATTGTGGTGCTGGAAGATTTTAAAATAATATTTTCAAAACACTGTCTATATGTAATTATCTTTTTGCCCTCTTTTCGAAACATATATATATATATTAATCCTTTGATACAATTTTCTGAAAATATGTTACAGGTAAACAGTTGAAACTTTCCAAAACTGTGTACCTAACATGTTTTTTAAAAATATCTTACATTTTAGGTCTGAGTGAAAAATTCTTTAAAATAATGAAAAATGTGTTGTAAACACTTTTAAGATTTACAAAGATTTTTAGTAAAATATTTATAATTTTACTTCTTTTAAGCCAAAATGAAAACTGCTTCTTATTATTCTCCAATGGTATATTTTCTGACGCCAAAAATTTTTTTAAGGTGATGTACTAAACAGTTTTTTTAGAAAAGTGTAAAGACATATTGCTTAAAAGTTGTAAAATATTAATTATATCTCGAAAACTAATTTATATATGAAACAAATTTCTTTTGATTTATATATGGACTACAATGCGTATATTTACTATTAAAAATTTCACTTCTATCTCTATTTTTAAGTGAAATACATGATGTTGAATATTTTGGAAAAACTGTTTCCTTTTTCTTGTCGAGATGTTCCATGTGCCCTTAAGGCACCACACTAGTCACTAAAACGACCCGGATGATAATGTAAAGTCTTTGGTAGCGTTCTTTCAAATATCTCGCTAAATTTTAATATTTTTACATATTTGTTTTTGCATAGGATAGCTGAGGACGATCTACAACCTGCCTAGCTTTTACTTTTTCGATTTCGCTTATAAATTTTTTATATTGTGATAGTTTCAATTTGAGAACCGTTTAAACCGGTTTTGAAATTTAAAGTAATTTAAAAAAATTGAAACCAAAATTGAAAAATTAAAAACTAGGTCGGATGTGGATCGTTCTCAGCTATCCTATGCAAAAAAAAACATGTAAAAATATTTAAATATGAGCGAGATATTTGAAAATAACGCTCCCATACACTTTACATTATCATCCGGGTCTTTTTCTGTGACTAGAGTTGCGCCTTAATGGAAGGTTCTATTTCCTTTACCTAAAATTCACGTAATTTTTACGATTTTTTTCTGTTACAATGATAGTAGCATTACATTTTTTGCTTTACATTTATTGACTATTTTACATTTAAAATTTTTGTGTTTAAAAAAATGAATAAGAAGCCTTGTGCGGAGGGAGATATCATAAGATGCGGGCCGTGTTCATACCGTGGGCGACCATTTTTCACAAACCACAAGCATCTGAAATAGGGTGACCATTCTAGTAATTGATACTTCTCTAGTAGTTGATCAAATTATTCAAATATTTCGCCATTTGGTGATGTGACAATCCCAAAACTTTCTTCTACATCCTACATTTTAATACGTCCTGAAAATGCAGCGTAACAGTTTCCCTGGTTTAGTGGCTTACACCAAAATCTAGTTAGCAACAACCTTTGTCAGCTTCTAACCGAATCTGAAGTTTGAACATAATCTGAGCATTAGTTTCTAATCTATTGAAAAAAATATTTAAAAAATTGCATAACGGCACTACGTGTTCGGTAATGTTTACCAGAAAGAAATCAGGATAAATTTTCATGAAATGCTATCTGAAACTGGAGTTTCATAAAAATCCTTCAGATATGATTATTATAAAATCTGAGAAATACAGCATAACAACATACCAAAAATTAAGCAGTACTAATCTATATCAAGGAAATGAATCTGAAATTCGTGCATTAGTTCTCGAGATAAAGATACTGCTATAATCATGAATAATGCAGAATAACAGCGCCACTTATTGAGGGATATACAATAAAAACTAATTTGCTGTAGTTATAGCAAGGTTCAACTAAATCACAAGTTTTGTGAAATTCCGTACTTTTTTTTCTTTAGATAGAGTGTTAAAAGGAATATAATTATTTGTATTTTGGTAGATTTTATTTTTTTAACAGCCGATCAGGATTCTTCCTACCAGGCTTTTTCTCGATTAGATGCTTTGATATCTGGTAGTGGCGAGAAGATATTTTTAAAATTTCCTCATGGTGGAGATCCACCTGAAAGAACTTTTAGATTATCCAGGCTGAAATGTTTTTGTTACTTTTTTTCCATCTTTACAAGAAGAAAGTATTCGATTCGTGTAAAAAATTGGAATTTGGGTTTTCAACAGATTTACATGTTTTAGGGCTCAATGAATCTGAAAACATATTTTTAAAAATGTCTGTCTGTGAGTCTACCTCTCTGTCTCTTTGTACACTGTTAAAATATATCTGTGAATTCACGGTAAACTACTGCCAGCAAAGTTTCCAGACATTTATCGTTCCGTTAGTAGGTTTTCCGTTTTGGTTTGGTTTGGTTTATTTTTGTCGTCCGATTATCTACACTAGGGATATAGGACCAGGGGAAGAGTGCCCTTCGTGGGGGTCTTTCTAAGGGAACCTAACCCGTATTTACGCAAGGTTCGAAGAAAACCCCGAAAACTCCGAACGGTTAGGCCGACAGCCGCGATTGGGTTCGAACCCAGCACCTGCCGTCTAATAGTTGAGAGGTCTGAAGCTTTCGGCCACTGGTGGGGCGTTTTCCGTTTTGGAAAATAAAAGATAGGAAATCTCCGTTTGAATAAAGTTTGATTTTTAAGTATAATAATTTAATTTAATTTTTAAAATTTAAAAATCAATTAATCGTCAATGAATTCGAACTTTCTGTGCAATTTTGAACTGCTATATCATTCAATTTTCCCGCAACATAGTTCAATCAGTCTTGAGAATCAAACTCGGGAACTTTTGACAGCGGAATAACTCCTTACTGACTGATGCGTAGTTGCTGATGCTATTTTGCACAAAATATGTCTTTTATGAGTCAGTGGGGATAAATCTGTTGTGCTTTTCAAAGATTTCCTTTCAAATATATTCATTAGAATGTCAGTAAATGACTTATTTTATGTTATTTTAGACCGATGCATAATAGCATAATACGTATTATATTTCTTAAATCAATTTTTATTAGCACTTTCCAACAAAGTTGAAAAGTGCTTATGCATTCGGTTTGTCTGTCCGTCTGTCCGGATGGCCGTCTGTCCGCACTCTAACTCCCGTAAATATACCCGGATTGCTATGAAATTTTTATACGTTATTGAGGTTTACCCTAGCACAAACCCTATTGAAAATGAAGTATCTACCATGATTAGTTTATCTACAGAGAGAATCAAAAGTTTCCCATTACATTACGGCCTAAGGGGAAAAATCGTTAATATACTCCGATTGCCATGAAATTTTAGGACGTTATTGACGTTTACCCTAGCACAAGGCCTACCGAAAATGAAGTTTCTACCATGATTAGTTTATCTACAGGGCGAATCAAAAGTTTCCCATTACATTACGGCCTATGGGGAAAAATCGTTAATATACTCGGATTGTCATGAAATTTTAGGACGTTATTGAGGTTTACCCTAGCACGAACCCTACTGAAAATGAAGTATCTACCATGATTAGTTTATCTACAGAGAGAATCAAAAGTTTCCCATTACATTACGGCCTATGGGAGAAAATCGTTAATATACTCGGATTGCTATGAAATTTTAGGACGTTATTGACGTTTACCCTAGCAGGAACCGTATTGAAAATGAAGTTTCTATTATGATTAGTTTATCTACAGGGCGAATCAAAAGTTTCTTATTACATTACGGCCTATGGGGAAAAATCGTTTCAAAGGAATTTTAAAGATGTTATACCCTGTCAAACATATTAAAATATGCATTCTATAAAATATAAGGTGAAAATGTATCTATTATTCATTTACAGGGCCACACAAAAGAATTCCATTAGATAATAGTAAAAGGGAGAATTGTGTGTGACATATTTTAAATGTATTAAGCTTTTTCACGTATAATAAAATTGATATATGTCACTGAAGCTTAATATAAATTATACGCTACTGTCTTGCATAATATGAAGTGCATAGCATTTACAGGGCCATACAAAAGATTTCAAATGGTATATTCTTTCCGAAGTACCGTATATATGTCCGATGATGGCTGATGAAGGTATGAAATGCATTTTAATTATGATATTCGCGTTTATATTTCGCTAAATATATGCACATTATATGATGTGTATGAATGTTATAGTTGATATACAGGGCTACCCAAAAGAGCTCACCAACGTTACTGAATATGAGCGTAAATTATTTAAAGGTGGTTCTTAAATAAGCCATGCATTTTTACGCTGAGCTGCATTCAATTTACTGAGAAATGTTTGCAGAATATAGATAAAGGGATATACAGGGGCACGCAAAGAATTCGGTACATGGACGCCTATGAATGATGATTTATAAGAATATGATTTCAGTTGTTTTAAAAGTGTTTTAGTTTACAATAAATTTTAGCCTAATGCTGACGTGTAATAAAGGTACAATGTAAACTACAGGGCTGAACAAAAGTATTCAAGTATGTTTCTATCTAATAGTATGAATTGCTGAAAAAGAAATTTCAAACTACTGGTTATTTTCTTGCTAAGCTAAATTTTCCCATTATATGAACTGACATATGAAATACAGGGCTGTTCTAATGTACTGGAATACATATTTGGGTATATTTGGCTATACACTATTATTTCCCTAAATAACAAAGTTTTGTTAAAGATTTCATTAAGTGTTGGAAAGTGCTTCATAATCTATGCTTAACGCATGATTTTTCTTACTTGTTTATGAAATAGAAATAAATAAGTAACTAAGTAAATTAAGTAAAAAAAAATCACTGTTTTATTTATTTATTTATTTATTTGAATGAATGATTTTTCTTAAATTCATTTTTTACAAAACTACCGTAATTTCCGGCGTATAATCCGCGTATTAAACAATTCTTTTTGGACCCAGAAATCTTATCCAGAGATTGAAGACAAATATTTACGACGATCTAAAAAGGTAAATTTCGTTTTAAAAAGTTTCTGAGTGGAAAAAGAATTGTTTGATCAGCGAATTATACGCCGGAAATTACGGTAATGTTATACAGAATTTTTCGAAATTGTCGCAAACTATTTATTTTTAATGGGCTAATTAAATAAAAGATTTTTTAAATAATAAATAAGAAAAAAATAAAAACAAATGTAATTTAAAAGTCATTATTTATGTTTTCATTTTTTTATTCATTTTGTGTAGCATGTTTTTTATAAAATTAATATATTTTTTATAGCGCATTTTGCAACGAAATTATAATAATGATAATAACATTGTAATAATTCTAACTCTATTGAAGTATCGCTATGCAATTAACTTTTTAAATTACCAAGCTTCTGGCGTAATGTGATAAATACCATTGCAAAATGGTTGTCGATGAAAATACCTACTAACTCTATTCTTTTCCTTTCAAAATATTCTAAGTATATATATATATATATATATATATATATATATATATATATATATATATATATATATATATATATAATCTTATTAATTCTTTGTAATAAAATTTCAAAGAAAGTGTGTATTTTGAATGGCAACTTTTAACAAAGATAAAAATATATTTAAATAAAGACTTGGAAATCAATATTGAAATTAAATATAAGATAAGAGAAATGTGTGCAAAATGTTGACCGAGAAAAATAATCGAATGCATTTAACCAAGAACTAAAGCAAATTTATAGAAAGTTTCGATTTTTTTAACAGACATTTTTATTACTGTATAAATTTGGTATTATAAAGTTGCTAGAAAGTTTGTAAAATAATATAATAATTTTTAACCTCTATGACAAAAAACAATATAGTTGCAATTCAGCTGAACGATACAAGTCTCACGAAAGAACCAGAGTTATTTCGTAGAGTTTTTCTGTTTCGGTGAAGCAACATATCGGTTTTGTAAACATTCAAAGACATTTTGCCTCATATAAGGGAGTATCTCCGTTTTTCTTCCTATTTCCAGTACTTCAAAATTCGCTGTCACTGTGTCAAAATTAAATGGCAATCTACGCTCATCGTGGGGATTCTTAATGCATGAAATTCCAATGAGATGCTTTAGTTCTTGAAATAGGACTATTTTGGTTATCTGACGATTTATACCAAAACATAAGCAGCAATAATATTTATAAAGCTAAATCTGAATCTGAAATTTGATAAAAATTGGTAATTTAGATCTTGAGATAGAGCTATTGCAAGAATCAGGAAAAAATCAGCTAGCCACGCCACCGGTTAGGCGATGGACACAAAAAAGTAAACAAAATTCGTTCATATCATGGGTTTACCGAATCTGAAATCTGGTGAAAATCCGTACATTAATTCTTGAGATAGAGCTATTGTAGAAATGGGAGAAAATTCAGCATAGCAGCGCCACTTGTTGAGCGATTTACACCAGTATGTAAACAAAATCGATTGATGTCATTCGGCTTTCTCTTGGTTAGAGTACGAAACTGTATTATCGGCTCTGCACAGAGTAAATGAAAACAACTGCTGTGAACAGTTCGCAGTTTTACAATTACTCACTCAAATAAGTAACTTTTATGCTAGCGAAAATTTGCATACGCTATCTTCTTCCTCCCCATACCACACTTTGATATTCTTCTTGAGGAAACTTACAGCAGACTGGTAGCTATAGCGCTTGCATGTATCTAGTTGAACATGCTCTAACACGTTTGCGTTTGAATTCAAATCATGCTTTACTTATTGAATGTTGATTGTTTTGATGTGTACTATCACCTCTTAAAATTTGCTTCATCACTTATTATTTTGCTCAGTACATACGATCGTTCAAAAATCAACCCCCTGAACACAGTTAAATTTGCTCCACTTAACCACTCCCGATGATTTCAGTTGCGCACACAAAATTTAAGTAAAGGTCTAAGCTTTAGAAAATATTAAACAATGTTTAAAAAAAAAAAAAAAAAAAAAAAAAAAAAAAGAGGTAAAAAGTAGTTATTTGGTACTCTAAAATCTTGAGCACCCTCTACGGACATTTTTATAATTTTTTCTTTAAAAATATTTTTAAGAAAATACTAATTTAAAGGATGATTGTAGCGAAAACTGCACATAAATCGACCCATTTTTCGCTTTTTTTTTATCATCGTTTGGTGTTTGGGATAATAAACTTTGATGGCACCTATCTCCTTTGGAATACGTTTGGGACCCTTAGTTTCCTATTTCCTATTACTCGTCTTGATGTGTTCTATCACCCTCCAGCATATGTACTATGAGTTTAGGGACACCCTGTGTTGAAAATATTAAATATATATCACTTCTATTTCTGTATCTTGGAACAAAAAGGGCCGATGTCCAAAATTGAGAAACTTGACTTAAATGCACGAATTAATTCAGGATGCAATATAAAGTAATTGTTAAAAGGGTCAATGTCCTCCCAATATTAGAACACCGAAAAAAAAATATTTTGTCGAGACGAATGTGGAAATCGCAGCAAGATTCTTAAAATTCCTCAAACTTAAATCGCGTTTTCTTCCATTTGCGAAAAATGGACATTGGACATTTTTGCTCGAAGATACAGATTTATAGCTTATATTATTGTATATGAGTTAAGAGAAGTGTTTCTTTTCTAAAACTAACTTATAATTTAAAATTTAGGAAGAAAATGTATCAACTCAATTCTTCAAAAGTAGTGAAATTTGCAGCACTCAAACCTTTGCCAAGCGAACTGGATCCTGTCGTACGCAATCACGATGGAACTCTTATTAGAGTTAGAGAAGCTCCACTAATTCGAGCCCTTGCCCAAGGTCTTGGAGTCACCTTTAATATTGTCATACCAGAAGTTGGCGAGCTTGGTGCCAAGAAGCCTGATGGAACTTGGGATGGAATTATTGGAATGTTAGTAAGAGGAGAAGCTGATTTATCATGTAATCATTTCTTTATATCAAAAGACAGAAGAGAAGTAGTGAACTTTACCTATCCACTTGATATCACACCTTATACTTTCATGACGGATAAGCCAAAGCCAATTTCAAAGAGTTTTGCCATATTTGATGCATTCTCACGTGAAGTATGGGTAAGCATACTGCTATCTGTTATTCTGGTGTCACTTGTAATACATATCCTGCTGAAAAGAAAGATAACTTATTCTGCAATTTTAATCGAGACTATCGGATGTCTATTAGATAAATCGTTTTCAATTCATGCAAGACAAAGAAATACTGCAGCATTGCTGCTTTTTTGGTTTTTAGGAATCACTGTTCTTACTAATAGCTACAAAAGTGTTATATTGTCCGTTATAACACTTCCAAGGATGGTTGGAATTCGAGACATAAAAGGATTATCCGAAGCTGCGAAGGAAAATTCAACTATGTGTATGTCGTATAGAGGATTTGATTTCTGGCAGAAGCAATTCTACGAGGATAGATTCAAATCAATTTCAGAATGCGTAGAAAGAGCTCAAAAGGCATCACTAAATACTTTTCCTCAATTTTTTAATTATACACGTAAAAAGGCATATATAGCAACTAGGACCGACTTACGTAAGTTCAGCAGTGACTATTTCGTCTCTGAAGATAGCTTCTTAGTATCTAGTGATGCAATAGCTTATTCAAAACGATTTTGTTGCCCAAAGAAACTGGAACGCGTTATCCATCGACTCGCTGCAGCAGATATATTTCCAAAAATGATCAGAGATAGATATCATGTAGTAAACATTCGGCGATCCAAAATAATGAAACTTGACAACAATGGGACACGATGGAAGCCTCTGTCACTTAACGATTTTACAGGAGCATTCCTTGTTCTAATTATAGGACATTTTTTCTCATTGCTCATATTTATATCAGAAATAATATCAAAAACTATATTACGTTATAGTATTTCGTTTTCAGAAGAAAATTAAGAACATTTTCTGCAATGTAACTTGTGACATTATATTAGAAGCATTCTGTTTAATATACCTTGTTTTAAATAAATAAGTTTTCTCAGTTTTTTTTTCTTTTTTTAAGTGTTCTGAATTTTTTCTTAAAAAATCGAGTATAAATATGATGCAATATATTTGGAGCCTCTGAAACTTTAAGATCCTAATACAATATTTATTATAATTACTAACTGTTACCCTCGACTTCGTTCACATGACATTTAAAAAAGAATTAATGCATCAATCGAGTAAAAATTTAAAAACAAGTATAATTAACCTTTTTATCGTGTTTTATATTGGAAATACTTCTGATGATCCTAGTTTACTCATTTTTGTTTATATGTAGGTGATTATTTAAATTTATTTCGTGAGCTTGTAATTTCTTCCTCGTTTTCTAAGATTAATAATGAAGAATAAATTTACATTTCTGTTATTCCATTACATTATTTACATTTATGTTTAATCCATTCTTCGATATTCATTTATGTTTTTGTGTCAAATAATATTGTTTAAAGGTTTATATTAATAAATGTCATTAAAGAAAAGGGATTATTAACAAGTCACTTCATACGTGTCTTTGAATTGATTAGAAAATCGAAAAATCCGCATACGACATTATATTTCTAATCCAAAAAATCTAATCTCCGAAAAGAAGAAGATAAATGGTATTTAAAAAAAATAAACGCAGTAAAGCATCAAAACTGAAAAATAAATAAAAAAATAATTTTTAACTTTCAACTGTTTATAACATTTTTATTTCACGGTATAAACAGAATAAAACAAAAAAAATCAACACTTAATACTTGAACTTTCGTGAAATCGAAACATGACTCTTGAAAGAATGAAATTTAAAAATACACTTAACTTCTAGTTTCCCGGGCGAGAAAGGACCACAAAAATGTAGACCCGCCGTAAATTTAATTATTTATTGTACAATACACAATAAAAAGCACTTCAGAGGGCTGTATACCTATAAATTTTAATTTGCTAACACATAAAAGGCCAAGAGAGCCGATGTTTACACTTCTCTTCGGATCGGCCCGGGGCCTTTCGAACACAACTCAATGTATTAAAACAATTTATGTAGATGGCGCTTCTGGCGGCGACATGGTCTATTTACTGTTGGCGTCGCATTCTATTAAATGTTCTATTTAAAACCCGTGATTATGTAAATAGTTTGAAATATGAATTTCTTTTCTTCATTTTATCATGTTATGTATATCTATATATACTGGTTAAATATGTATGTCACATATATAAAAAAAATATTTTAAAATTTCTGGTCTTTCATTTAATTTTTTCGCACTCTTTTAAAAACTTTGCTTATCGAGAGCTTCTTGTTTGCACTCCATTCTCTTTTTTAACTATCTTAGCCACTAATGGAGCATCAAAATCTCTTCGTATAGTACCGAAAGTAATTTTGAATTTGAGGGGACATTGCGCGACTAAACTTTAGGTCTGTAAATAAACTAAACATGCTGCAAACTTCATTTGAAATAGGAATCGTGTTAGGATAAACGTAAATAACATCCAAAAATTTCAGAGCCATCGGAGTAAATTTTCGAGAGTTTGAGCGCGGACAGACGGCCACACGGCCAGATAAACCAAAATCATAAACAGTTATAATTTTTGTTGGAAAGTGTTCGAAAACTACTTATAAATGCAATTTGTTCGAAAACTACATGTCAACTTATTTTAGAGATATTAATATTTTTCTTGTTACATTTACAAGAAGAAAGTATTGGATTCGTGAAAATTTTGATTGATTTTAAAGTTTAAAAAAAAGCTCTAAACACGATTTCACTATTTTTTAAAAACACATGCTTGTAAGTCTGTCTTAATCAAATATATATATATATATATATATATATATATAGAGAGAGAGAGAGAGAGATTAACACTTTACCTCTAATAGAGAAATGATACATGGAACAATTCAAGTCAAAGCCAAATTACAATATCGCGCATCATACATATATATATATATGTACATGATGCGCGATTTATGTCTAGAAATAATATACGGAATTTATAAAATTGTGAAATTTAATTAGACATTGATCAGCATCATAATGATACTGAGTAGTTTTGTGTGTAAATCCCCAATAGTTGGTGCAGCTAAGCTGATTTTTTCAGGATTTCCCCCAACAGTTGTATCTCAAGTATCGAGGCATCAAATTTTCAAAAAATTCATCAATCAAATCAAATTTATCAATCAATCATCATTCAATCAAATAAATTTCATCAAATTTATTTTTCTGTTAAAACTTGACTTAAGTTTTTGCCGATTAAAATTTCGAATGAAATAATTCGCGTGCTGCATTTTTCACGATTTTCGCGACATCTGTAATTCAAAAACTAATGCAGGGGTCGTACGCATCAAAATATTCAGGGGGGGGATTTAGTACTAGAAATTTCGTAAAGTACAGGTGAGAATATCTAAAGATAGATTTTTTTCTAATTAAATATGGCAAATATAATTTTACAAAAATTCTGATAAAATGTGCATCATTGCTCTTGAAGCGTACGAATTTCGTAATGCAAAAAACATTCTATTATGTTAAATTTTCATAAAAAATTTCAAAAAGCGACAAGTGGCATTTAAAATATTCCATAAAGAATTGAGATGCTTTTTCTTTGAAAAAAAATTTTTTTTAAACACATGTGTTACTTGTTCAAACAATAAATAAAACTAAGATTTTTTTAAAAAGTAGAATTTTAATTAACTTACCAAATTTAGGTAATATTTAGTCAAATTAAAGATTGCGTTTTTGCCAAGTCTTTGGCAACAAAATCTACTCGAAATATATTTAAATTTTGCATTCAACAATATGTTTGCAAATTTTTTAATTGTGTAATAAAGCAAAAAATTTGCAAAACCTTTTAAATTTAACAACATTACTAAGTTTTGTATGCGAAACATGATTTTTATTATGCGTACTTTTCAATAAAAACAGTTTTTAATGGGACTTGGACGAGATAGTTGTCATACGCCTGGAGAGATCAACACTTTACCTCTAATAGAGAAATGATACATGCACTTTAAAAAAAAGGGTCGATCTACTAAAAAAAGTTTAGTGATATTTGTAATTACTAAAAAATTTTTAGTAATCTTACTCATTTACAAGGAATATGTAAGAATTACTAGAAAAAAGCTAGCAACGAATAAAGTTAATAGTTTTACATTTTTAAAAGCTATTACTAAAACTGACTAGGTGTAGCCGTGATAGCCTAGTGGTCAACTCCAGGCTGAAAGTACCCGGGATCGATGCTGGGTGCCGCCAAATATGCACCGAATGTATGCAAAGTAAGTACTCGTTAAATAAAGGGATTATGAAAATCCTGTTGTAGCAGTTAACATGGGTAATGATCTCTGGACTTTCCCTCCCTTTTAGAAACATGTCAGAATAGAGCAGGTAGCAATGTTTGGGGCTGCCACCTATTGCGGCTTCGCCGAAAATCTTCCGCTTCATTAGTTTGTCGTTTTACCCACTGGATGCAGTTCGAAGGAAGCTCCTGCCCTTTGGGCACACGTAATGGTTTCTAAAAATAATTTTGGAGCTATTACTAAAATTTGCTTGGTGGCTTATACTAAAAAGTTTTGAGTTAGTTATACAAAAAATTCTTTTGTTCAGTTTACAATAAAAAATGTTTATTTCACTTGCAAAAAAAAAAAAAAAAAAAAAAAAAAAAAGGTTGTAATGGTTACTAAAAATTTTTGTGGAATACAAATTTACAAAAACATTTTTAGTAACCTCTTGATTTTTTTTATATAGTGTGCAACAATTCAAGTCAAGGCCAAATTTTGACAAACAAAACGTCCGAAACAAAGGGGGGGTGGGTCCCAAATAAAGCAAAGGCCCTTTAAGGACACCATATAAAATAAATAAAATAAATGAGAATATATATAAGAGAAATAAAAAAAAAATATTTACAAATATTTACAGAAGTATTTACAAAGTAATTATAAATTAGCGATTAAGAGATGGTAAGCGTTCAGGAAGGAATAACCCTATCAATGAGATAAAAACTAGAAAAAATTATCCTGGGTCGATGTTTTAAGGGAGACATATGGTTGCTCGTGGTCGTCTTCAACGAGCGTTTACATCATAATTTGAAATGATATATAAAGCAGGATTTGGGAGAGAGGGAACGTTTTAAAAAAAAATTGGCTTGATTTTTGATAACAGAAAGAATAGAAGGAATATTAAGATCAGAGTGGATAACAGTATTTCTGCGATAATAAGGAGAGTAAACAATAACCACGGAGAGTCTTGTTCTGAATTACCCGAAATTTTTGCAGATTGGTTTTAGCCGCTGAACTCCAGATCGGAAGCAGGACGTTTCGGTCCTGCCATTTCGGTCCCGCCGTTTCGGTCCCGAGACATTTTGGTCCCGAGACACTTCGGTCCCAAGACATTTCGGTCCCGAGACGTTTCGGTCCCAAGACATTTCAGTCCCTAGACATTTCGTTCCCAAGACATTTCGGTCCCTTTTCCTGCAAACTGAAATTTTGTGAAATAAGACATAATTTTATAGGGAACATTGCAGAGTTTTTAAACTGAAGGCCATAAAATTTTGGTATAAGGTGATTATAAGTGCCCGAAAATATTATAATTCACATAAATTTTGTATGGCAATCCTAATCATAATTGTAATCCTAATGGTAATTAGTAACCATAATTCTAAAAACAATTAGTAATTTTAACAAAATAATAAAATTAATATTTATTAATTAATAACATTATTAATGAATTATTTACATAATGAATTTTACTTTAAAATATACTCAATACATAATCCATTTTATATTCAAAGCATCATTATTTTTCCTAGTAGTTCTAAACTGAAATTTTTCTTTTACTAGTTTATTTATTGTACATTTAAAATTACAGAAATTAAAAACAATTAGTATAGTAAAAAAAAAAACTAAAATAAGAATTATTTTTTTCTAGGAAAATAGAAGCGAAAAGGTAATACAAATAAATAAACAAATAAAAGCTTAGATTTGTGACTTAAAAATTGAAAATAAAATTTTTAAAATAATATTATATTACATTTTAATATATTTTACAATTAATTATTTATTTTAAATTATATATTATATTTTATGTATAATATTTATATTATTGCATTTTAAAATATCATTATATTAATTTTACGTAAGTAAAAATAAAAAATAAACATGTTATTAGAAAGAAATAGGCCCAGTTTCAATAAAATTAATTCACAAAAATCGTCTTCATGGCGTGAGAAGAGTGTTAAAAAATGAAATCAATAAACACTATTTATTAAATAAAAAAAATAAAAAAAGATAGAAAGAAAGAAAATGGTGGAGGCAAATTTCTGAAAACAATTTTTTTTTCATGCATGCCTAGTTACGAAATCACCATTGCTTTCGCAATGATAATAATGGAAAGTAACTTATGAAAACAAATTTATAAGATGCAATTTTGTATTAAAAAATAATAATAAAAATAAAAATTTTGTTCTTCAATAAATATATCTCATTTCTGTGTTATCAAAGGAGAAGGTGTAGATGGTGATTTGAGAAAAAATATATATATATTATAACTTCAACTGTCTAATTGAAGTATTAAAGCCATTTATTATTAAACTAATTGAAAGAAAAAAAAATTAAGCGCAGTTTTTTATTATTTAATTAATGTTTAAAGGTTCTAAAAAATGTACGTAAACAGCCAAAACAATATTTATGTCACTTTATATAAGATACTTTTTAGTTTATAGTAGTTTATAGAAGTTTATATAAAATACTCATATTAATAATTATTAATAAAATTTAAAATATTTATTCTGTTTAATAATAATACTACTAAAAGCAAAAGACAATATCCCCTAAACTTAAATCCCATTCTTTAATCAAACAAAATTTTCAACTCGCTGTGATTTTATTATCACGAGCTATAAACGTTTAAATTTATCGGACTCTTATATTCAACTTTTTATAAAACATGGGGGGAGGGAAAGAAAGAATTATTTAAAAAAAGCCCGAATAAAATTGAACTTATAACATTTGGTAGGCTTACAACAATTAGAATCCGAGTTATAAGGTAGCTAACAAAAAAATAACAAATGACCGAAAGGGCAAGGGAGAAAAGGTGGTGGGGATCGAAATGGAAACCGACCGAATTGTACCGGGGTCGAATTGTCTCGGGAGCGAAATATCTAGGGACTGAAATGGCCAGGGACCGAAATGGCCAGGGACCGAAATTTCACGGGACCGAAACGGCGGGACCGAAATGGCGCGACCCAAGTGGCGGGACCGAAATGTCGTGTACCCCCCAGATCTAGAAATAAAGAAATCCCAGAAAATAAAGATGTATGGGACAAAGTGCTGTTTTCTATTACAGTCGATTTGCTTGCGCCAAGTGAGAGTGCTGTCCTGGAATACACCCAGATATTTTACCTCCCGTCCGAAGATAATAAAGAAGCCATCAAGAAAAAGAGAAAGAGAAATGGAGCGGTTAGGAGTAAAGATAAGAGCCTGCGACTCATTACAGTTAATTTTAATTCGCCATTTGGTGATGAAGCATTCAAGTTTGCGTATGTATTCTTATTGATACTCGTGCATAATAAAAATATTTTTATCACGAGCCATCACAGATGCGTCGTCCGCATAAATAGCCAACAACGTGTGTGGAAAAGTAGGAATGTCATAGACATAAGCTTTGTAAAGAGAGGGGCCCAATTTGAAACCTTGTGGCACGCTCTCATTAATTGGACGAGGTGTGGAAAGGATGTTGGCATAACGAACGCAGAATGTTCTGCCACGAAGGTATTTAAGGATGAAGCGCATATGCACAGTGGGAACTTTTAAAATTAGGACAGCTCTAAATTTGAAAAAATAAAATATCACATTGATAAAATAAATATATCACAGTCTTTGGCGCATCTTTAATAATAAAAGCAATAAATATAAAAAAATGAAAACTATACTAAATATTTTTGGCCCGAACTCTTCCCCGCGAAACAATTTTTAAATGCACTGAAGTAAAAAACTGTGCAGAAATTCAAGGCTGAGCCAAGCTATGATTTAAACGTTTTTCCAGGCTGGTCCGGATTATGATTTTAACATTTTTCCATGCCGGGAAGCGATCCATTCAGACTTCCACAGCTAACGATCAACATATCTAAAAAAAATTTTTTGATTTAAATCAATACGTTGCTTTATTATGTCCAAATAAGAGGCACGGTCTTGAATCGACATTTAATAAAGACAATTTGCGGACGATCCCTCATTTCCTTTAAAAATCAGTCAACAATTCATCGTTTGCAGGCATGGTAAAGTGGTGTAAGTCACGAATTTCGAAGAATTTTGGATTTTAATATCTCTGTCAGATTTTTAGATACGGAGATGAAATTTTTTTTGTTCAATTTGGGAATGGATAAGGAATAATTTTCTAAATGGGAATTTTGCCCTACGGGGACCGTATAAAAATTTAATTTTCGTATTTTTTCAAATTGACCTTCCATGGAGTTGCAACTTATCTTATCAGAAATTTCACCTTTTTTATGAATTTTTGCAGTTGGAAGTATGGGTCTAGAGGCAATATTTAAGGAGATAGCCTATTGTTTCGATATTTATGACTCACCCTGTATATATATATATATATATGTATATATATGATAATAAAATTTACGACCAAATAATTAAACATAAATCCTTTTCGTAATATAAATCGATAAAGGTCTGTAAAAAAATGCTGGGTTTCGGTTTTGAAATTTCATACATTTCAAGTGGGATTTATTAAATCATTTTAATGGTGCATAAACCTACCCATATGGCTTTTATTACCGTGAAATGCTCTTGATACAAATATGCAAATAATATACTCATTTTATCACTTTCTTTACTAAATGTTGTTCTTTTGGATTTTATCTCTATTTCAAACATAAATTCAAAATTTCGAAAAACAATCATAATATAGGAAGAATAAATTCTATATCTATTAATTCGTTAATATTGAGTCTTACTCGGAGTTCCTAATTTATTAATCGATTTAAATCAAGCACAAATGAAAACTCCTCTTTATTCTCCTTTTCTAGATTCAACTAAGAAATAAATTAGAGAAAACTTGCTTTAAAACGTTGTTTTTCTACTTTTTATAAGTATGAGTTTTCTGAACTTTTATCGACATATTTTTAAAAGTGTCGCAAACAAAAAAGTTTGTATTAAAAATTATAATCCCTTTTATAATAAGGTAGAATCTGCTGAGTTTTTTATAAAATGTACTGTTCTGAGAAAATTTTGTTTGTTCTTGAATAACAATACTTTTGTAAATTGACGTAGAAATTGTTCTTTGAAAGTGACCCGGCTTGAAATTATGGTTTTGAATTTCCCATAATGATTGATATCAGGCAAGATATCTTTTTTACTAAAGAAGTTTTGAAGTTTTTGGAAAGTGACACATTTGTCTGACTTTGTTATTTAACTGAGACGTATTTATTACCAGCCAATGTTATCAATTCAAAAGAATTCTCAAATGAAATACTGGTTAGTAAAAATACTGAACGTCGCTTTTATTAAATACTAGTATATAACCCCCGTCAAAAATGACAGAATTTTGACCTGCATTTTATTTTCGCAAGACTTCGTACAAACAAACAGAATGAAGATTTTATTATTAAAGAGTTTGTATTATAGAAAAGCATATTTTAAAAATAGCAATACAAATGATTTTTTTTTTACTTGGTATTAAATTTCTGAAATAGTTCAACAGTTGGGCAAAACATACAGCAGTATTTATCACAACAATGAAAATAATTAGCAAAGTAAAACACATTTTCTAAAAATTTCACTAAACGTTAAAATTAAATATTGATTTTTTTTTAATTTTAAAATGCATTATTTTACAAAAAGCAATGATTCTGCAGTGATTTTAGCCATATGTATAAGAAGGATATGAAATAGATTCTTAGATAATCGATTAATAAAGCTTTATACTTTATTTTTAAATATGGGTTTGGCTCATCTAGTAGCAGTTAATATAAACAAACAACAACATTAAAAAAACAACAACAACAACAACAAAAACTTTTTGGAAAATTTGTAGTAATTTATAGAAAATATCGAACCAAGATGCATTGTTTTAGATCAAAATCAATTTTTAAAAACTCTATGTGACTTTAAAAATTCATTCCTTATTAATGAAAACCAAAATCATTATAATTATTTCCTTCGTAAAATTTTAATTTCATTACGCCAATTTTTAAAAGCTTAGCTTATATCCTCTTGAAATGTGCTTACATTGTAAACGAAATTTACATTTCTTATGAAATGTAATTAAAATATAAGTAATATACAGTCATGTATAACATATACTAATTACAACAAAGCAGGTACTTTTTTTATTTTTAGCATAGTAATTTTTGAATATAATAACTTTGAAAAGAAAGAAAAATTATACTTTAATAATAGAATGTGAGAAAATAATTTTCAATCTCATTAATGCATTTATTATAATATCTCATATATCCATTACACCTTGTGGAAAAAAAAATATTTTCTGTATAATGGAAAACAAAATTTGAAAAATTAAGTTGATAAATGTTGACATCTTAAAAAAATAATAATAATAAAACGAAATTTAAATTATATCTAAGAAATTATATAAAAATTATTCTATTTATTTATAGCTTGGTATTTTAAAATTATATAGCGGAAACGTTCAAGAGAAATCTCTTACACATTATTACATCTTGCAATTTTTATTTATTACTATTAGTATTATTATTTTACAATAAATCCAATGGAAAAAATTATTCATTTGCATTGATGCTGATAGATGGCAGCACAATAAATGCTGAAGTCCGTCCACAGTGCATAAATCCATGAAAAAAACCATTGACTTGAAAAACCATTGAGTTTTTTTTTAATGTTGTAAACTTACTGCCTATAATAAATGTAAACGAAAGTGAAAAATATAATTTAAAATGTATTTAAATGTTTTAATATGATTTTACAAATACTTTAAAATAATAATTAGATATTTTTATTGTTATTATTATTTTAATGAATCACTAAGAGTCATTCATTTCTTTTCTTTGAAGCCGTCGATTGTCTATTTTGCTTATAATAGCGTATGTTTAAATTGGAACTTAATGTATTGTAATTGGATATGATATACATGTTTTATAGGGAAATTTGCCCGACAAACATTATTTCAAGCAGAAGAAATTATCATTTAGCTGTCATTTGTTAACATATGTTTTCCATTAGGCCTAACATAGCGTTTAGTAACTGTGGATTCCTACAGCAGAATGGAACGCACTTGAAGCGTTCTACACACTTCTCTTCAAACGCATTTTATTATAAGTAGATACTTGTATTTCATTAGACTTGCACAACATTCAATTTTCTGTAAAAGAGATAGAGAGAGATAGAGATATAGAGACGTTATAGATAACAGTATAGATAGAAAGACGCTATAAATAGAACGTTAGTATTTAAATAGGATGTTATACATACGGGATACCTATTTAAAACTTTATAAATTTATAAATATATATATATTATATTTCTATAGGTATAATGCATTCCGAAGCATTGGCTTTGTAACTTTTAGCATAAAACTGTAAATTTAAATTTGTCTATAAACTAGAATAATGACAATAACCATTTTCTTCATTGATGCAGTTTCATTTAATGAAAGTATTTTTTTTCTAATTAAACGCTTTTACAATGTTAGTTTTTGCAAAAATTAAACATATAGTATTCAAATACAAGCATTATAAACTTTATTAATTACGCAGCCATTTTTTTCTCCTAATTCAAAAGAAAATTAACTCACATTAAAGACTATTAGCTAGTTCCTGCTACTGACGAATAAAAACGGCGGTAATTGCAGAATAGTTTTCAGGGATTTTGTCTGTATTTCGATATTGTGTGTGTGGTTTAATAATAATTTACAACTAAAAATTACAGAAATAAATTTTCCCTTTAACCGTGGAAAGAATTAATTTTTTAGCTCACAGGCTATCATAGCCTGAGAGCTTATGTGCCCGTCCGTTCTGTATGTATGTGCGTATGTGCGTAACGCGATAACTCATGATAAAAATATCGGATCCACTTGAAATTTTGTATATAGGTATATCCTAATAAGGCGCTTCCCTGATTAGTTTTTGGAGTTCATTCGATATGTATAAGAGGGGGAACGGGGGGCTCATGCCCCCCGTTAGTTGATATAAATGGGATTTTCATGCAGAATTAAGTTTTTAAAATTTAGATTAGGATCATTCTGATGAGGCGATTCCGTGACTGTTATTAGGTGTTCATTGAATAAGTATAAATAGGGGAACAGGGGTTCTAATCCCCCCCCGTTAGTTGATATAAATGGGATTTTCATGCAGAATTAAGTTTTCGTTCAAAATTTAGATTAGGATCATTCTGATGAGGCGATTCCGTGGCTGTTATTAGGTGTTCATTGAATAAGTATAAATAGGGGGAACAGGGGTTCTAATGCCCCCCCCCCCGTTAGTTGATATAAATGGGATTTTCATGCAGAATTAAGTTTTCGTTCAAAATTTAGATTAGGATCATTCTGATGAGGCTATTCCGTGACTGCTATTAGGTGTTCATTGAATAAGTATAAATAGGGGCAACAGGGGTTCTAATGCCTCCCCCCCCTCTTAATTTATATAAATAGGTTTTTCAAGCAGAATTTTCAGATTTCGTTCAAATCTCTGAATCGTTTTGGAAGTTTAATGGTTAAGTATAAAAGAAGGGGATAACTCCTTTTAAATTATATAAATGCTAAATGGGTTTTTATTAAGAATTATCTAATTTGCTCTGAATTTTGGATATAGATTTTTTATATGATAAAGCATGTCTTTGATAGTATAGGAGGTTCAATGATTAAGTATAAAAAAAGAGGAAAGGGGAGAGCTGTTTCCCCTTCTTAATTTTTTTTTCGAACGGAATTAACCCTTGAAAATATAAGGCTTTAATGTACAATTAGTATTTGTAGCCTGTGAGCTCAATGCCATCAGTTTAACTGGGCAGTATTCTTTATTAATGTATATGTTGATTTTATTTTAAATTTAAAAAAATCCGGCAATGTTCCTGTCATAAAAAAGATTGCCATGATGTTCTCCATTTGGTGCCCAGGTCAATATATGGAAATACTTTTAACGAGAATTTACAATTACATGAATATTTCATGCACAGTTTCAGCTTTTATTTATAACTATGTTCTTAAATTTTTAAAACGTTTGATTCAGTAGCTTAGAAACATCCAATTCTGTAACATTCATATCAAGATACGTTTTTAATATACGTGCATATGAATCTCGCCAAGATTTATAGGGTTTATAAAATTTGTTTTAAGAAAGATTTTATACTTTGCTAATAAATTTTATCAACAAATTGTATGATGGCATATCACGAAGTACATTTAAATTTCTAATTAATGTATATTTGCATATTATGTATAATTTTTTAATGGTTCTTATCCAACAGAGATAATTACAGGCATCAAAATTAAATCCTAGAAAAATAATGTTATTAAATACGAGCATAATTATTTAACATGTTTGAATGTATTTAACATGAATATATTTAGTACTTCATTAAAGTCTGAAATTAATGATTAAAAAAAAACATTCAATGAAAAAAAGAGAAAAATGCAAAACAGTGCATTTAATTGAATTATTAAAATTTACGTTTTTATAAAAATGCGTAAAGGAAAAACAAGTAAATAGGAGGGGTGAAATAAAGTTAAATACGTTTTACCTTTCTTTATTAATAAAATTATCCTTTTTTCTACATTACAGCTCTATTATTAATGTATCGAAATGTTTTCTTATTAGCTATTAGTTTTAGAATTTTATACTTATAGGAAGAGAATAAAAAACATGAAATATAAATTATTTTCTATTAAGTCTTGAAAATATTTAGCATAATAATTAACATAACAGGAAATTATTATGAATTATT
Organism: Maratus speculifer; assembly: GCA_964019185.1. Lineage (NCBI taxonomy): Eukaryota > Metazoa > Arthropoda > Arachnida > Araneae > Salticidae > Maratus > Maratus speculifer. The sequence goes on from OZ025300.1 coordinate 152,553,418, forward strand.
TTAAGGTATGCAATTATTTTTTTTTAATTATCACTTCCAGCGTTGGCGCACACCTCACAATATACAAAAATATGTATATTTTAATTAATATATCGTTCCAATCTTGTTTACTTTTTCGAAATAAATTTTAAATTAAACATTTAATTAAGTTTGCTAAGGGGAAAAACGTACAAACTCTCACATCGATTACATTGTTTCTAAAAGCCATTAAATATTTATAGTGCAATTAGCTTTGAAAGGGCATTTTGAATTTTTGAAAATATGTTTTTGTAATGAAATAAATAGCTTTCAGCTATCTATTTAAGGCTTTCATGCTTTCATGAATAATGTTTGAAACGTTGTCTAATGATAAAATCTTAAGCAACTGTTTAATAAAGATTTAAGAGAAAAACAAAGAAAAGAGAGGGATTTTGTGTTCTTCTAAAATATGTTTTTCAATATTTGTTTGTCATTTGTACATTTTTATTGAAATAATAATAGTAATAATAATAATAATAATATCTTAACTAAAAATTATCGACTTTTTCTATACTTTTAATAGCCTTGTCTTTTATCTTTATGAGATAAAAACATTTCATTTTTTTATCAGTGTAATTTAAATTTTCGTTGCCGTACTTTTATTGTATTATAGACTTTATTATAGCTCCTCTATTATGATAACTTCGCATCAACAGGTAATTTTGTTCAGTTGAAACTAGGAATTCAATCAAAGCATCAACTGGAAATTATGTCGGGTTGTAACTAGGAATTCCATCAAAGCATCACTTTTCGAATAATAATAATTTTCTCCATTATTAGCTAGTAAGTCACAAATTCTTAAATTTTTCCATTGTAATTATTAAATGTATATCACAGAATCCAATATTTATCTGTTCCACTGGCGTTTAGTAATTTACCTGTCGCACTCAGGTATCACACAGATGCCTCAAATAAGACATCCTAAAAACATTTAAATACTGTCTCCAAATGATTATGCTCCTTCCAACGTTATCCAAGTGAGTTGACTGCAAAATGTGGGGGCGGTCATAGTGTTTTAGCTTTTCAATGTATAATTTTGTAATAAGTAAAAGCTAAGAAAATTTCAAATATATTGTTAGTAATCCCTTATAGCAATATTTTTTTTATATCAGATTTAAGTCTGTCAGTAGTCGGTGACTGACGCAATCCCAATGGAAAGTTCAGCGTATGTCAACGGAGACTGAAATGGCACTCAACATGTTAAACATAAAGTGCTTAAATTTTGGATAATGAAATCATACACTTACCTAAAAATAGGAATTGTGCATTGTACAGCTGAAAGTTAAAATCGAAATGGGATTTGCGCATTTACACTATGTATAATTACAAAAAATACTAGCGGACTTGACAGACATTGTCCTTGCACTGACTCCAAAAAAATCAAATAAATGTACATAAATATAATAATACGCATGATACATACTACGCTCTTATTTTATTTTTTGATTACAATTATATAAGGAAATTATTTGTCACTTTGCACTAGTTTTTGAAGTCGGTTCAATTTTTGATAGAAGAGTTTATTTTTCTCTTTTTAGTTAAAAGTTAACGATTTTCGGAAGTCGGTTAATTAAAATTATAATACAGGAAAAATTATTGTAAATCATACACGTATGTCAGGAGTGGGGTTCGAATACACTATCTCTTTCTTCGAGAACCCGAGTTCAAATATGGCGCCTTAGACCACTCGGCTATTCTGTCCGCACTTTCAGCGAATTTATTCAACTCTTTTAATTAGTGAAAAATCACTACCTTTGTTAGTTTTTGACTAATTACTAAAAAATTATTGAATCAATTTCGATGAAATGTGAATCTAAACCATTCTCGAATCCACTGGAACACACACAACAATTTTCATTAACATGTTCGCTGCTGCTTACGTAATGATGTGATGATAGTTAATGCCGCACTGTAGAAGTGGGTTTTTCGTTGAAATCGATTTACTTTTTATAACAAAGAATCAGTGAAAGATATTCCCGCGCCAGCGCACGATTTGCTATTGGACATCACCCCACATCACGCGCTGGCGCGTGAGTGGCCCCTTAAATTGTGTGCCATATCACGCGCTGGCGCTTGATCTACAGCCAATGTGTTAAAATCGGCCCAGTCATTTAGGAGGAGTTCAGTGACATACACACGCACAAAAGAGTATACGCACAAAAGAATATATAGAAAGACATGCATTGGATACTTAATTTTTATTTTGAAATTGGTTTGGCTGTTACCGATTCCAAAAAATCAAATAAATGTACATAAATATAATAATATGCATGATAAATTTAATTTTTTTAATTTAATTTAATTAAATTTAAATTTAATTTAATTTTTATTAATTAAAATTTAATTTATATTTTATTAAAATTATGTAAGGAAATTATTTTTGACTTTGCTGTAGTTTTTGAAGTCGGTTCAATTTTTGATAGAAAAGCTTATTTTTCTCTTCTTAGTTAAAAGTTAATGATTTTATGAAGTCGGTCAATTAAAATTATAATATATATAAAAAAAATATAGCAAATCTTACACGTATGTCCGGAGTGGGGTTCGAACACACGATCTCATTCTTCGAGAACCAAAGCTTAAATCTGGCGCCTTAGACCACTTGGCCACTTCGTCCGCACTCTATTCAACGAACATATTCAGCACCTTTAATTAGCGAAAAATCACTAACTGTTAGTTTTTGCCTGATTACTAAAAAGTACTAAATCAATTTCGATGAAATGTGAATCTAAACCATTCTCGATTCCACTGGAACACACACAAAAAATTTCATTAAAATCGGTTCAGTCGTTTAGGAAGAGTACAGTGACATACACAAGCACAGAAGATTTATATATATGTTACAGGCCAAACCCGATTTTAGGCCAAACTAGATTGGCCTAGTTCAAACTAGTCTATCCGAACGCCCACCGGTTAAACTAGTTTTTCCTAGGTCAAACTAGTCTATCCGAACGCCCATCGGATAAACTAGATTTTCCTAGGCCAAACTAGTTTGGCCGAACGGTCATTAGGATGTACTAGTTTAGCCTGCTAGTCATTGGTTTGAACTAGTTTATCTTAGGCCGAATTAGATTGTCCTAGGCCAATTCAATTTGGCGTGATTTTATTGAATTTAAAGACCGCCACGGCGCCAATTTTCTTGTTTTAATCTAATTTAGCCTAGGCCGATGCAATTCGACGCGATTTTAGCTCACAGACTATCAAAGCCTGAGAGCTAATGTGCTCGCAGATTCTGTGTGTGTGTATGTAACCATGTACGTACGTATGTACATATGTTCGTACGTATGTAGGACTAATATAACGGACTAATGTGTAACTAATATAACGCGAGCACTCTGGTGTTGGAACTTGGTGATTTAGTTCAAGCCAGCCGGCTTCGCCCGCTATCGGGCCCCTTCTTTTATATAAAATCTTGAAACGGACGTATGTTGAAGCGAACGAACTTCGAAGTGAAAAAAACATGATGATAAATATTTAAGAAAAAGGATTTTGCATCGAAATACCACTATTTTCTAATAGTAATTTTTGTAAAAATGTTATATTCTTGCTGGAACTTTTTGAAACTTTGTGATAGTTTATCGCATATGATATAATTTTATATATAAAAAAAAGAGTTACATTTCGGCGTGAAAGAGGATGTGGTTGCGAACAAAATCAGGAAATATAACGGAAATTCTATGTTTTAAAGCACCGCGACCTCAAGTAACACATCTACTAATAGGTTGTTTAACGGAGTTTCATTCAAATATAGTTTTGTTAATTATAGAATACGCTCCCTGGTGTTGGAATGAGGAACTAATATAACGTGGCTTAGTTAAAACTTGCTGGCTTCGCCCGCTATCGGAGTGGCGTGGGCAGCGGGGATATGGTTCGAATTTCGTTCGCTTCGAGGTTCTTTCGAAAAGGAGGGTTACATTCGGTGGTGCGTGCTCAGCACGCTTGCTACGATTTAAATTTTGTTTGCTTCGAAGTTCATTCGAAAAGGAAGAGCGCATTAGGCAGTACGCGTGCAGCACACCTGCTATACGCTGCCGCAGTCTGTGGGGACGCGGCTGAAGAACTAATGCACGAAATTTAATAAAAAATTATATTCAGGTAGTCTCTGATCTAAATTGATGCTGATTAGTTTTTCGTGTAAACCGTTCATCAGGTGGAGTACTGTTTGGCATTTATTAAGATTTACGCATCAGCGTTATCTTAATAGCTAATACAATCAAATTTCCATCGAACTTTAGATACAGTTCGTCCATGACATGAGTTGGTGTTGTTTTTATTTTGAAGTAAATCACTCAACATGGCTATGGTATGCTGCATTTTTCACAATTTTCACAATAGCTGTATCTCAAGAACTAATAGACGGAATTTAATAAAAATTTATATTCAGATAGTCCCTGATATAAATCGATACTGATTACTTTTTCATGTAAATAGTTCAACAGACGCTTCTAAAGTGCGTTTTTACTGATTTGCATTAACACTATTTCAATAACTAATTTACGGATTTTCATCAAACTCCCGAATCAGTAAATCAGTGATATGAACTAAATCTTTTTACGTATTCGTGTTAATCACTCAATAGGTGGCGCTGTTGTGCTCCATTTTCCCGATTCCTGAAATAGTTTTGTTGCAAGAATTAATGCACGAATTTTCATCAAACTTTAGATACAGTGAGTCCCTGATATAAATTAGTATTCTGTAGTTTTGGAGTAAATCTCTTGAAAGGTAGCGCCGCTATACGGTATTATTCGTGATTATTGCAATAGCTCTATCTCAGGATCTAATGCATGGATTTTGATGAAACTCCAGATTCTGTTAGTCCTTGATATAAAAAAGTACAAAAGTACTTTTTAGTTTTTGGAGTAAATCGTGCAACATGTGGCGCTGCTATGTGGCATTATTCATGATTATCACAATATCTCAAGAAAAAATTCACGGATTTTATCAAACTTCAAATTCAGTTAGTCCCTGATAGAAATTAATATTCTTTTGTTTTTAGAGTAAATGGCTCAATAGGTAGCGCTTCTATCCAGTTTTTTTATGACTTCTGCGATAATTCAAATATCTGAAACAGTATTAATACACAGATTTTCATCAAATTTCAGCTTGAATTAGAATTTGAAAGACGTTGTTACGGATTTTTCAAAAAGTTCCGGCAAGAATTTAACATTTTTTACAAAAATTGCTATTAGAAAATAGTGGTATTTCGATGCGGAATCCTTTTTCTTAAATATTTATCATCATGTTTCTTTCCTTTCGATTCAACATTCGTAAATACCTAAATCGCGTTGTATTAGTTCCAAATTCCAACACCAGGGTGCTCGCATTAGTTCCACATTCCATCACCAGGGAGCGCACCTTATTACTAACAAAACTGTATCTTAAGAAAACTCCGTTAAAGAATCTATCAGTAGATATGTTACTCGATGTCACGGTGCTTCAAAACAAGAATTTGAGATTTCTGAAAAAATCACTATTCTTCAATAGTGGCATTAAATGCGAAATATATTTTTATAAATTTATATCATATGTCATAAACTATCTTAAAGTTTCAAATAGATCAACCTAGATTTTCCGCTATATTTCCTGATTTTGTTTGCCCCCCCCCCCTCTTTCCCTTTCGTAATGGGACTTTTTATACAATTTTTTATCACATGTTATAAACTATCACAAAGTTTCAAGAATTTAACATTTTTACAAAAATTACTAATAGAAAATAGTGGTATTTGACGCGGCATCTTTTTTCTTAAATATTTAACATCATGTTATATTATGTTTCAAAAAGTTTCACAAAATTGGTAATATTTAATTAGCAGCTAAAACTTAAAAAAAAAACGCTGAGCTTACTCTACCTCCCTGCCGTATCCTAAATTTCAAGTGTCATGCTTTATTTAAGCTTTTTCTTATTTTTAAAAGGATTCGGATATTTACTTTTTTAATATGAACAATTTCGCGTGAAGTGATGTGTGTGAAAACCAATATCTGTTAAAAATTAAAAATCTTTTCATAAAACCAAAAGTTTCTATCCGATTGAAAAAATAATCCGCTCTATCTTTATATTTAAAATCAGAACCCCCAAAATTAATCAGGTAAACCCCTTATCAGAAGAAACCTACATCCAAAATTTGAAACAAATCGGTAAATTATCCCTGAAAAATCTATTTACATAAATTAAGAGTGTTACCCCCCATTCCTCCTTTCTTTATATGTAAACAATGAACACCCACAACTAATCATGGATGTACCTTATCAAACTGATATTGTACCTAAAATTTTAATAAAATCTGATACTTTTGCATGAAAACTGACTTAACGAAATTAAGGAGTGGGGGGGGGGGGTGCGGTTTAGCCTTTTGTTCCCCTTCCCTTATTCTTATCCAATGAACCCCTGAAACTAATCAGGAAAGTTCGTTATCAGGACAAATCTATGTCCAAATTTTGAAGCAAATTGGATATTTCTATCAGGAGTTATCACATTACGTACATACGTACGTACATACGTACATACATACGTACATGGTTACATACACACACACAGAATCTGCGAGCACATTAGCTCTCATACTTTGATAGTCTGTGAGCTAAAATCGCGTCAAACTGCATTGGCCTAGGCTAAATTAGATCAAAACTAGAAAGTTGGCGCCGTGGCGGTCTTTAGATTAAAAAAATCACGCCAAATTGAATTGGCCTAGGACAATCTAGTTCGGCCTAGGATAAACTAATTCAAACCAATGAATAGCAGGCTAAACTAGTTCATCCTAATGACCGTTCGGCCAAACTAGTTTGGCCTAGGAAAATCTAGTTTATCCGATGGGCGTTCGGATAGACTAGTTTGGCCTAGGAAAAACTAGTTTATCCGATGGGCGTTAGGATAGACTAGTTTGGCCTAGGAAAAACTAGTTTATCCGATGGGCGTTAGGATAGACTAGTTTGGACTAGGCCAATCTAGTTTGGCCTAAAATCGGGTTTGGCCTGTAACATATATAAAGACAACAGTGCGGTGACTCTCTCAGAGATCTTCAGAGTTCTCTGAATTATTTCAAGAGCATTTAGACTAAAAATGGTAACAGTGTTAATATTTTTATTCTGAGTATATATCATAGCATATTTTTCGAGTTTTTCTTTATCTTTTTCTATAAAAGGTAGTTTTTTCTGCAGAGAAGTGTTATTTTGGGATTTTCAAAGCAAATCAATATGCACCTCAAATAGTTCAGAATATGTTCTTAAATTTTTTCCAAACAAAATTAAAATATCAATCAATATATAAAACAATAAAATATAAGTATAACACAAAGTAAATCTGATATTCATATTTCTTTTTCTTCCGAGATGAGTATGATCAGAAATGCCGCTTGTACATACTGTTTATTTATTAGACAGTTAACTCCTGGTGAAAGATAAATGCTAATGTCACTTTTAAAAATCTCAAGTTTTGTGTGAATGCTATATTGCTACTTTTTAAATAAGACTATGGTTTTCAGTATGGTTAGAGGAAGTTCTTAAATTTATATTAAATGTAACGAAACAAATAATTTATTTGTTTGAAAAAACGGTTATCAACTATTTTCTTTAACCCGGGCAGCCTTGGTTTATCCCATTACATTCTTAAAAATATAATTTCTTTAATTGAATAATTGAAACAATATTGAATCATACATTCACCGTTTATTTTGTTTTTGCTAAAAATGTTTATACTAAAATATTTTTGTCTAGAATACTTTTAAAATATCAATTAGAATTTAATTCTAAATTTGAACGAACGGAATTCTGTCAAAATGGAATACTATATTACAACCAAGAACGTATATATCTATCTAAAGAGCCCATACTTCTGACTGACAAAGACCCGGACGATGATGTTAAGTCACTGGGGGTGTTACTTTCAAATTTCTCGCTCATATTTTAATATTTTTACACTTTTTTTTGCATATGATAGCTGAGGACGATTTACATCCGAGCTAGTTTTTAGTTTTTCAATTTTTGTTACATAGCATTTATTATTAAAATAGTTTTTTTTTAATTTTGTTTTCGCTTAAATGCTTATACTTAAATATTTTTGTTTACAAAACTTTTAAAAGATCATCTTAGAATTTTATTCTAAATACCTCACGGAATTCTGTAAAAATGAAGAAATTATCAAATACCATAAGTTATTTAATATAATAAGTATGCATTTGGCATTAAGAAAACATAATAATTATTACATAATATGTTGCAAACTGTATTTTAAATAATGAAAAAATAATAATTTGCACAAAATTAAAATGCACACAATAACATGCGGTTTTGCAATGAATATTATAAATGAAATGTACTACATTAAAACTAAGGACTTATATTTGTCTTAACATTCGGCATTCGTTAAAAGTTTGTCTGTTATTTTGTCTTAATTCAATTAAAGTTTATGCTATATATTATTTAAACGTATTATTAAATTTTAGAACTTAAAAAAAGACCACAATACTTAATATATAATCAGTATAAAAATTCTGAAATTGTTGATCTTAGTATTTAGAGTAAAAATCATAAATACACTATTCAATATTTATTTTGAAAACATGTATAATTTTTAATGATGAAGCAAAAAGTATTTTAATTAAACAATTAAGCTCTGCACTTTATTATTATTATTATTATTATTATTATTATTATTATTATTATTATTATTATTATTATTATTATTATTATTATTATTATTATTATTATTATTATTATTTTATCATTCAGGTCTCAAACAAAACTTCAAATATATTCATACTTTTGAACGACATTAATTTTTTTTGAAAAAAATCTAAACAACAATAATTTAATAAGCTAATTTATTCGCGTACATTTATATTCAATTTTTAGAATTAAATATTTCATTAAAAAACGGAAAAAACTAATTTAAATCTTTATTTTTCTTAAAGAAATTAAGATAACGGTTTAACCAAAACTTTCATAAATAATTTTTTTCTTCATTTTTACTCGCAGTAAAAAGAAAAATGTTAAATAAATTTAACAACTTTTATTTTTTGGGCTGAAGACAAGAACACTAGTGTATTTAACACAATAATCCCTTTTGTCATAGATTATAAACTGCTGTTTTTATGCAACGGATCATTTCGCCAGGGTTTTTCTTTTTTTATATCTAAGTTAAGGAAGACATTTTACTTTTTTTTTTTTATCGAGACAGAAATTGATCTTTAAACGTGATGTACCTTGTATTTATTTATGATTTAGTATTTTTCTTATCCATTGATCGGAAATCCTAACATATATATATCTTAAACGTAAAATTCTAACTGCATTTTGTTTTAAAAGTATTTTAGGCTAAAAATGCTAATCACACATAAAAAGAGCAAAACATCGTACTTGATTTTTATTCAAAAGATTTATTATTACAATGTACGGGTAGCATGACTTTGATCTACCCGTTCTGTGCTTTTTTTTATGCTAGATAAATAAAGCATATTATACTGAAGAATATTAATGGATTTTTTTAAAAAAAAATTTGTATGTTTTAGAATAGTTAATATGATAAATGAAATATTTCGAAGTTAATTTTCTTCGTATATATCAAATATAATAGTAAATGACAAAAATGTTGCAGTTAAATGAGGCTGAAGAGTATATTTTAAAATTTGATGTCTGAAACATCTGTTAGGAAAAAATACTCAACACCTTTATTTATTTAAATGGCTATGATCATGGAACTAGCATAGCTTTAAAATAGTGAAGCTTCAACTGTAACTGCTTTTTCAATATCTCCGCGATAAATTTCCCCCAATAAATTTTTGTAGAAAATTTTTCTCATTATTGATATACCACATTAATTGGAAATTTCAATCAAAATTGCTGGAAAAAAATTATTCATGGAAATTTACTTCAGCCGTAGTAGTTCCACAATATTTTGACAATCAATAAAATCCCCTGCCAGTGACAGTAAATAGATTGTGATACGTGGGTAAAATGACACCAGTAAAAAGAAATAGAAAGTTTTAAAAATGTTTATGGCAGAAATTTATCATGAATAAACTCCTTAAAGAAAACGAAATTTTCTATTTACGTTTACTGATGAAAGGCTTCATCGGCAGTAATTAGAAATTGGCAATCCGATTAAAACAACCGTCATCGTCATAATCTACTCAGAAACAGTACAGCGTCGATTATCCGGATGCCGATTGACCGGATATTCCAATTAACCGAATCAATCAATGATCGTATTTTTTTCTTGTCTTTTCCCAATTTTTTGAAATAAAATTTCTTTAGTCGCAGCAGGCTTCATCTGACGAAAGTTAATTGTTGAACAAACATTTCCTAATGCTGTAAAATAATAAAATCGTCATTAAATGCAAAGAGACTAATGCATAAAATTAATCATTTCTGTAACATCAAAAGCTCAAATTAACCCAAAATAGTCCTTCTCATGTCTTTTTTTTAAAATGAAAAATATTTTTTAATCATTTTTAGATTCTGATAAAGTGGTAGAAAAATAGTTTATTTTTTCAATTGGTGTACTCGGAAAGAGGGACATTCAAATATAAATGCAGAAAAATGAATGTGCATTATGAAGAAAAGATTATCAAAAATGTCTTTATTCTATCACGATAATTTTTTATGCACAGGGTATATATGTGTACGGGTAATATTATCTATATATCTTTATGCATAGCTTTCTTCCAATTTTGTAAAAAATAAAATTTTAGAAAAGTAAATCGGCTGATCTGACCGGATCGGCTTTCTTTCCGACCTGTCGGTCAATCGACTGTTTATTGTAATTCATTCTAATGTACTACACAACACTTCATATGTATTTTCTTTTTATTCATATGTTCATTGTTGATGATAGATTAAACACTTATTTTGTAAAAGCTTTTTTCTTTTTGCCAGTATTGATTCATTGATGTAATTGTTAATTAGAATGTCACAGTTGATATATTTGTCATTTTTTAAAAATATTTTTAAGGTATTTAACTATTTTATATAACTATAATATTCCTGGAAGCTTTTTTTCTTTTTGCTATAATTGAGTAATTGACGCAAAAGTTAATTAGAATGTCACAGCTGATATTTTTGCCATATTTTAAAATTATTTTTAAGGCATTTAACTATTTGATTCAATAATAATATTCCTGGAAGAAAATTAGAAACATACCTCACCGATAATCATATTGAAATAATCGTAAGTAACGAAAATAAATCTTTGTCGTGAGCAATCGTACAATGGAAATTGTTTTAGTGATTTTACAAAATCTTTTTAGAAAATTTTCTTACATTAGTGCATTTTTAAAATGTAATTTTCTTACGCAAAAACAATAAAAAAAAAATAGAATCCATTGAAACATTAACTGTTCCACCTTTCATATATTTGAATATCTGAAATTTACTACAATCGAAGCCTTAAGCGAAATTAAATTTCCGCGAAATTAAGTTTGTTTTCTAAACATCATTACCAGAAAAATGCGATATATAAAATGCCTGAACGAAAAAATATAGCATGTTTCATCTTTCAACTGCATTCCTACTCTTTGTTTTTTATTTTTTAGTAATTCAAAAACGATCATTAGCACACATTTTACCTGCGCAGCATGCGAAACGAAATATATTTTCAAGTATCTTTGTGGGTTACGCTTATTTCTTCTGCTTAAAGATTTGGAAAACTTGGAAAACTCCTTCTTTGTTGCAGAATGATATTTACTCTAAAAATAAATTGTTAATTAACTGTAAAATAATGGATATTATTTTCATGCATGCATATTATGTTTATTTTCGTACATGTATTTATTTCCATCCATAAATAAAATTTATTTTCATAAAAAAACTGTTTTTTTAAACATTTATTTTACTATATTTATTTTTTATTATAAAAATGATAAAAAAATATTAATATTTAAATACATCTTTTTTTTTAATTTGTTAATGAAATCAAATATCAGAAGAGTTTCAATTGTACCATAACATATAAGAAAAAGTGAATTTAAAATAATGTTATGTCAAATAATTCTGGAACTCATTCTGAGCATAATCATCGTTTAAAAAGTCTCTAAATTATTGAAGAGTATAAATTCGTTACACTTTATTTTTCAATTTCTTTTTTAGAAATAAACAGTAACGGGAAATATGCATTTCCTGTTTTTCTTGAATTTATTTAAAAAGTACAAATATCACATAGAATTGATGAAATTGAGTGACATTGAACGCTTTTCGAAAACAATGTAACAAATGGAATATTTTTTTTTTTTTTTTCCTTTTTTGAGAAGTTAACTCTTAATTTGTGATTACATTTGTTAGTGAAAGAGCAGAAATATTCTGCGCACATTTGCATATTTATTAAAGATAATTAGATGTCTTCATTCGAAAGAACAAAATTTTTATAGTATATTTTCTGTGCTTTAATTATTATTTAGAAATATCCCAGTTATTCCAATTTTCTTTAAAAACACATACTTAAACTAACTACACAAATTACGAAATATTTTGATAAACATGGATAAATCAACATTTTTTTGTTATTGTTGTTTAAAACTATTATAGTTGCAATACATATTTTACTTAATAAAACAACAGGATATTTTACATTTACAACTTAATACAGTAGAACCTCCATAAGGTGACCACCCAAGGGACTGTAATTAAGTGGTCAATGTACGGAGGTGGTCAACTTAGAGAATTTTTTGAAAATATTTAGTACAATTTTAGAAAAAAATAGCAAACTTTTTTAGTATTTTAAAGGAAAAATGTAGAATAATTAGCACTTACTCATTTTTATTTTTACTGAAGTTGCAGTACATTTTTATAATTTTTGGGAATGATTAGCAAAGAATGATGAAACAAAGAATCAATTTTCGTTTCAGTCCTCTTTTTGTTCATTAAGTGACTACAAAAAGTACTTTATCAGATTACAAGTTTATTAAATATGCTTGGGCATTTCTCTGCAGCGAAATCTTTAAGTTCTCCAACATCCGATTTATATTACTCTTCTTTCAGAGCTGGGTACTTTTCAGTTTCGTCGTCACTTTGATCATCATCTTCTTCTCCGTGCATTTATTGTACTTTTGAGTCGTCCCTGTGCTTAGTTTCAGAGAGTATCTCATTAAAGATGGTCTCTGGGTCTGGTTCAGTAGTTGTTGCTAACTCATCATCCATAGTAGAGCAATTCCATCTCAGCTCAGGCAGGGCATGTCAATTCACCATCACAGATTTTTTTCAAAAAAATTCAGTAGTTAGAACTAAGTGATTTATAAATTTTCCTAAAAGGATTTTTCCCTAAAAAATTTATTTCTCTGATTACAGCACTTTAAAGTTCATGATAAAATTGGCAGTTTTCAGAAAAACTGAAAAACGCTTCATTTTGAAATGAACACAATACCAAACATATTCAACATATTAAGTCAATTTATTTTTTATAAACAGTTATTAAACAGAAGTTTACTTTGGCATAGTTTTAAAAAATATAGTGACATTTTTACTTAATTAAAAAAATTAGATTTTAAGTACAAAAAATATAATTATTAGTGAATTTAATATTTTTTTCAGTATGAAAAAAAATATTTTAAAGCTAAACATTGATGGCAATCCAAAGACCTCTAATGGGAGTTTTACAGCAAATTTTATTTTAACTCTAAGGTGCTCACAACTTTTGTAATTTAATTTTAAATTATGCAAAATTTTGTAAAATCACTACTTTTGACATGCAATTTCTCAAAAACACCATTTTTAAAAATTCTGATAATATGCTCAATTCATACCTTATTAGTCTCTAATAAATACCTTACAAGCAAATCATGTGTTTTTGCTTAGAAAATTTTATATGATTTTTTGAAAATAACATGTTGTGTGTATTTTTCAACAGACCACAAAGTCAAGCTCTTCCTTATTTAACCGAACTTGTAATGTAATTAATATTTCAAACTAAAAAATGCATCACTAGTACATAATTATTACTGTTAAATTATAGATAATCATTTGCTTAAATTTAAAATTGCGTAAAATACAGCCAATAATAAAATTAGTATTGATCATATGTCATTTCATTCCATACTCATAAATGTGTTAAATTCATCTACAGTGTGTTAAATATTTTGTTATGTAGTATGAATATAATATATTAATATGCAAATACATACATTACAGCTGAATTAGATTTTTTTCAAGTTTAGGTTTTTTCCAATCAGTTTTTTTTTCTCAGAAAACCAGAAGATCAAGCTCTTTCTTATTTCTCTGAATTTATAATATTATTTTTTAATGAAAAAATAATAATATGCACATTATTATGGCAGATAAATATAAGCTAATCTTCAAAAATTCCTATTCATAAAATTAAATAAGCCAAACCCCTTAAAAAAAATCTGTGTTGTGATGCATTTTGACTTTGCTGAAAATTACTCACTAATACTGCCAAATGAAGTGCAAAGCTACCACTGGCAGAATACTCAGATATTGTTATTTACCTGCACAGTATATTTTAGAGAAGAAAAAAGAGTTTTATCATAGTTTCTGATGAATAACTCATGATACAGGTCATGCTGTTTGTGACATAGAAAAAGTAAAAAAAAGAATTATTTAAGTTGTACCAATTACAAACGCTGGAATTACCTGTGTATATATCAGATGGAGCTGGAGCACATTTTGAAAACAAGTAGCAATTTTATGAATTGCACAAAAAAAATTGTACTGAAGTAGTGGATATTTTCCGGTACTGCCCATGTTAAAAGTGCATGTGATGCTATTGGGGAGTGAGACAAGCACTATGCAACAAAATTTAATCTCCAAAAAGAGCCAATAAAAGCTATCCAAGATTCTGTCTCATTTGTTGCTGAACTATCTTCTCTGCTAAAAAATAACATTCTAGTCCGCGTTATTCTGTAAAACCCGTACCCAACATTGTCCATAGCTAAAGCATTCCAGTGGCCAAAAGAATCTGGAAAGAAAAAATGTGAATGTGCATTACCATTGGAAAACGTGCTTCTAGAAACAGAAAAACCAGTTACAATAGGACAATCTGAGCGACTTCATACCTTCAACGATAAGGAGTTAAAGTTTATTTAAGAAACCTTCACTACCTAATTCTTCTGTTATGTATGTATTTGCATATTAATATATTATATCCATACTATAAAACAAAATATTTTACATACTGTAGATGAATTTAACACATTTATGAGTATGGAATGAAATGACATATGATCAATACTAATTTTATTATTGGCTGTATTTTACGCAATATTAAACTTAAGCAAATGATTAGCTATAATTTAACAATAATAATTATGTACTAGCAATGTATTTTTTAGTTTGAAATATTAATTACATTACAAGTTCGATTAAATAAGGAAGAGCTTGACTTTGTGGTCTGTTAAAAAATGCAACAACATGTTACTTTAAAAAAATCATATAAATTTTTATAAGCAAAAACACACGATTTGCTTGTGAGGTATTTATTAGAGACTAATAAGGTATGAATTGAGCATATTGTCAGAATTTTAAAAAATGGTGTTTTTGAGAAATTGCATTTCAAAAGTAGTGATTTTACAAAATTTTGCATAATTTAAAATTGAATTACAAAAGTTGTAAGCAACTTAGAGTTAAAATAAAATTTGCTGTAAAACTCCCATTAAAGTTCTTTGGATTGCCATCAATGTTTAGCTTTAAAGTATTTTTTTTCATTCTGAAAAAAAATCTTAATTTCACTAATAATTATATTTTTTGTACTTAAAAGCTAATTTTTTTAATTAAGTAAAAATGTCACTATATTTTTTAAAACTATACTAAAATAAAATTCAGTTTAATAACTGTTTATAAAAAATTAATTGACTACATATGTTGAATATGTTAGGTATTGTGTTCATTTCAAAATGAAGCGTTTTTCAGTTTTTCTGAAAACTGTCAATTTTATCATGAATTTTAAAGTGCTGTAATCAGAGAAATAAATTTTTTAGGGAAAAATCCTTTTAGAAAATTTTATATATCACTTAGTTCTAACTACTGAATTTTTTTGAAAAAAATCTGTGATGGTGAATTGACGCATATCAGTATTGTCTGCCTGAATTGAGATGGAATAGCTCAGTAACATAATCTTCTTAAAGGTCATCCTCTTGCACCTATGTTGTAGCTGTAACAAATCCAGCTTTCTTAAAACAGTTCTTTATCGTGGTTTGCGTAACTTTATTCCAAGCAGAATTAATCTAACGAATAACATACAAATCATTTACTAACGCAGCTGTCGATGATGTCAATGAAGAAGGACCACAGTTTTCATAATCATCCATACCAGAAGTTGAGCTCTGTGGTGCACTTTGAAGGGCTGAATAATACCGTGATCTAAAGGTTGTGATTTCGAAGTTGTGTTTTTTTTTTTTTTTTTTTTTTTTTGGGGGGGGGGGGAATTTTAGCTTCACATTTATGAGGTTTTTCACTTCCGGGTGTCAGCGGCAGTTGTTCACGAAAAGCAGAATAGACGAAAAAAAAGGAACTTTCGGTAAAATTACCTGTTTTACATTTTTAAATGCACGAGGTTTCGCGTATTTTCCAATCACCATCGGCTTCAATTTTTCCCCAATTATACTAGCACATAGAAGATCTGTAAAACGCTGTGTTGAAAGTTTTTCTCTTTTGCAAGTATCACCCTTCATTAATAAACTTCGACAATGCGTGCCAAAAGTTAAATCATAATAGCAATTTTAAAATAAAAGTTTAAATATTAACTTTATTTCAATATCTGCTTTGTGTAGGTTAATAATATCTATTTTCATAGGAAATGGAATTAATTAGGAAATGTGTTTTATACTTTTTTTTATCATTTACAGTATCGTTACTTTGGATTCATAATTATCAATTACCTGGGATATTTGATATTCATTGTATTTTAAGGAAAATGCAAATTACATTAATTAATTTTATCACAAACATTTTTCATTGACATAAAAGGAAATTAAGGCATTGGAGTGTTATACTTTTTTTTAAAATTAAGTACTAATTGAACTTTTCCTATATTTCATATTCGGAAATAACAGGAATATTCATAAAATATATAGAAATACGATTTGCTAAATAATTTGGTAGATATCATCCACTTGTTTTCATATATTCTTGTGTATTTCTAATCACACGTTAATTAGTAACATGAGCGTCTTTGCAGATTAACTTAATACCAATATCTTATGCTTCGATTCAAATATTAACATGACTACTATCATTTAATATGGATGAATAAAACTTAGTGAAGCATAAATTACAGTTTTTTTTTAAATACAAATGAATATTTCTTTTATTTAGTTAAAAGTATTACGTTGAAATGTTAAATTATTTTGTATAAGATTTTTATAGAAATCTATCTATTGAAGTTATATTTTTACATTAATGATTCATAAAAAATTATTAAAGTGAGTAAATCCAACAGGGGTCTTGACATTGGCCATCTTACCCATATCTTGGGATTAGATAGCGAAGTGCAACGTTTTCCAAAAACAAAATTTCATCAATGACTTTTAAGAGTGGAAAATTGTTCCATAATCTTTGTGGCTCTGCACGCAATATTAAAATTATGTACATTTATTCTAATAGATATTTTAAATAGTAAAATGTCTGAGATTAATTCAGCAATTTTTTTTAATTCTCAAGTTTTAGTAACAAATGTGGCTAATTATACACAATGAAATTGATTTTCATCCTAAAAATATATATAAAAAATGATTAATTTAGTAAGTATTTCAGATAATTTTATACTTTTACAATTTTTCTTATAATTTTATACATAAATACATTTTTATATGTAAATACATTTTATTAATATTACTGAAATAAAATTTTCTTATACATTAAAATATTTTACTGATAATTAGCTTTTCTGTATTTATATAATTGAGAAGTAAAAAAGAAACAAGAGAAAACTATTGAAATTAAGTTTGTTAATTAAGAACAAATATTAGTATTCTGTTGTAGCATTCTATTAAAAAAAAATAGAAATTTATATTACTAAAAAATGATAATAATGTGAGAAAAAACTTTTAATAATTTATTTTAATTTTGTTAGTTTTTTAATAGTATCTATGTATTACAATATCAAATACTTCTTCTGGAGAACTAAATGAAAATCATAAAATTCAAAGTAAAGTAATATAAAATAGAACGTAGTTAAAAAAGCAATGTGAGCTTCTTTTAAAAAGATTTGTTAATAGCATAAAATAAAACTTCTTATTTTAAATCTTAATTATACAGAATGTTTTATTTCTTGTATATTTTATTCAGTATTTTTATGTTCCTAATAATTAAAAATTTAAAATTAAAGAAGAATAAAATGAAAAATACATTTAAAAGGGATTTGGAAGTAAATAAAAATTTAATGGTGTACTGTTTTATACATGTATAAAAATTTCTTATTCTTTCTTTTTTTTTATGAAATCTATAAAGAATTGCCGTTAGAGAGGGTATCCGTTATTTCCCGAGTGCTTTAAAGCAATTATGAAGATTAAATTTTATAGATTATAGAAATAAAAATTCTATAAAAAGCACTGAGTAGATGTCTTAATAATATTAATAAATAGTTAAACAAATAAACTCAAAATGTGTATTCAGTTTTTTCATGTAATAAAAATCGAGAAGATAATGTGTGTAATTTCAGAGATAGAAAATAATGAAAATACTTCTGTGTAAAATTTTAAATAACTGTATAGTATCTAAAAGAATACTTAAAACATAATTGTAAAATTTAATACTTATATTGTTCAAACTGGAATCTTGGAAATGTATGTATTTTTTATATCGTAAAGAAAATTTTTTTTAAAAAAAAGAAAAAAAAGAACTATAATTTTCATCGTGAAATGCTTTTTTTGTTTCTTTTTCTTTTAAGGATGTATATTGAAAGATATCTTTTGGACAAATCTTGTGTTTCACAGAATTTTACAGTATCTCAAAAAAAAAAAAAAAAAAAAAAAAAAATAATAATAATAATAATTAGTTTTAATAAGATATTAATAAGTTATTTAATAAGATAAAGAGTGGTAACAATATATTTATACGGAATTGCTGAAAAGGCGATTTTTTTTTAATGCATAATAAAAATATGCCGATAGATATATCTATATATCTTTCAAGAGCAGGCAATAACAAAATATCTTTTATATAAATATTACGTTTTACTTAATTAAATGAATCTAAACTAATGCTTTAAGTGGATCTCTAAAAGAAAGAGCTGGATTTTATTTTTTTTCACGTAATACACATCAACAACAAAAAAAAAAATTTGCTCTAAAATATTCTTCTTAAAGATACTCCATAAAAAATGCTTTCGCGTAATTTGTAAGTTTCATATAACTTTTCAGCATTTATTTATGTTTAGAATGCATGTATTTATACATAAAAGATATACAATAAAACTAACATTTTTATTAAAATGTTATATCCATCAATGACTTACCTTGTCATTACAAGAAATAAGGAGAAAATAAATAAACAGCATTAAATAATGAATTCGAACGCCTCCTTAGTACATCTTTTATACTTATTTATCATTATTACACTTAAGAAATATAGTTGCTTGAAAATATATTAATCTTAATATTTTAAAAGTGATTTCTATAAAAATAGTCTTATATTGCATTTACTTACTAATCATTTTATTTTCCTTTTTATAACTATTAAAAATCTTATCATCTCAATAAGTTTACAAGAAATAAAAATATATTCCTATGCATCAGAAATAAAAAATCAAGTAAAAGCAAATTTAAAAATATATATCATTTTACGAAAAATAATATATTAAAGAAAATTAACAACTGTGACAGGAGACTAAAATAGGACAAGTCTGAAATACTCTAACAATATAAATTTAATTGTTACATTATTATTATTACTATTTTTATTACTATTATTATTATTTGCTTTTCTGAGATTTCATGCTATTGTTAAATTACTTATAGTATGCTAGAAGTAATGCATTAAAATAAAAATGTGAAAAATATCTTTTTTCTAAGTTAGCAATAGTTTATAGAGAGAAAAAGTTGTATGAAATGCAAATTTAATATTTCGCTAATTTTGCCAAGTATGAAATACAAAAACTGATATTACATCTTTAAGAATAATATTTCACATTAATAAATATATTTTAAACCATTAAACGATAATATTAACCAAGAAGTTTTATAGCATCATAAAAACTTAATTATATAGTTTTTTAAAATGCCAAATTTTATTTAACTAAGCGATAGTTTAAAAAAAGAAAATAAGTGTGAAATGCAAACTTTTAATTATTTCACAATTTTTAAAATGCATGAAATACCAAAAGTTTCAATACTTATTCATGAACAATACTTCTTCTTATTTAAATACATTTCTCTCTTAAATTATTCAACAATAATATAGACCACGAAGGCTAATGGTTTCATAATGGTGCAGAAATAATTAGAAACAAACATGTTTCGTTATTTTAACATTTTTATGCATCGTAAATAAACCTTGTAATTAATCTCAATACGTTTAAATTCCATTTATTTGTGATAGTTCCTCTCAATCAGCGGGAAAGAAACTACGCAATCAGTTCTGCGTCGCAATACGCATGTTTCTTAGATATTTGTATTATTTATTTAATTCTCTGTTATCATTTATTGAGCGAAGAAATTTGCTTATGATTTCCATTTTGAAAGTTAGTGACGATAGGACTCATCAGTGGTTACGTCACATGGAAATCAACTCCGCATGTATATTGTAAATTGGATCAAAAGAAACTACAGAGTTTAGAGAAAGATAGACAGGAAATGTGTGTTCAGCAAGAGGGCAAAACTGCAAATCTGAAACCGATTAAATCCATTCACAATTCGACGCAAATACTTCTTGTTCGCTTGGAAAATCTCTCAGTCCAATCAACCCACCCCTGTTTCCAAGTAATGTGTGGGCCCAATGATTTGAGTTATATCCGACTTCATATCGCAAGCCAAATTTTGATGGTATAATACATATGTAATACATAATGAACTGGCTGAGTTTGTTTGGACCAAATTTGTAGTTGATACGCCTAGTTGAGTTGGTTATGACGTCACATGATGGGGTCCATTTGGTGCCCCTATAAAAGTAATCCAAATTAAAAATTTGAGTTTCAATCCAACATTTTTTTTCCAATTTGGGCCTTTTTTTTCTTTTTCAAGGAAAATTATTTGTAATTCGAGAAATGATTTTTCATTTCTTTTAAGTCCTCTATGTGTCTAAAATGAAAATTGATGCCTATCGGATAACTTAGCCTTTCAACATTACATTTTCTATCCCCATAAGGACGATACTTTCAGAAATAATTTTTAAAGAATTCAAAAGTATAATATAATTGAATTGATAGGATTTTTAAAAAAGAAAATATAAACTGAGAGATTTTATTGATGAGGATAAAGATTCAAGAAAGTTTTTATTTTTCGCTTTCAGTAGTTATTATTAAATTTTATTATCACAAAAATACCTGTTGTTATGTTAGCGATATACCCTTTTTTTAGAACTCAAATTTACAAATAACAAAAAGACTATTTTTTAACTACCTCTCCTATTTTAATCTTCTGTCACAGTTGTTAATTTTCTTTAATTTAATATTTTTCGTAAAATGATACATATATTTAAATTTGCTTTTATTTCATTTTTTTTTTATTTCTGAACCAAAGGAATATATTTTTATTTCTTGCAAACTGTTTGATACGCAATTCTATTACGAGAGTTTATTATTTATTATTCTATTTTATTGAACTGTTAATTGTCATGCATTGCCTTTTTGCAATTAGATTTAATATTTTGATATGTTATTTGTATAATATTGAATGCTAATGGCTAAGGTTGTCAATAAAATACGAAACGAAAATATTATGAATGAAATTATCAACATGTCAATTGCAGCAATAGTGCTTTTTAAGAATAAAGATGGATTTATTTTTTTAATTCTTTTTACATGTTCTTTTTGTGTTATTTGGAAGCTTGCGAAATATTCTATTCTGTCGTGCAATTAGCATTTTTTTTAATCATAGTTCTCAAAATTCATATGTGTTTAATATTGTACAATTTTTTTACAGAAAGTTATTTTTTCAATTAATACCCAGTGTTGCTGATTGACAACAGTCTGGTTTTTAGGCTATATTTTAAAGTAATTTTTCCATGATTTATTTACGAAATGAAAGCCAATTTTTTTTCTTTTTAAATCAGACATTTAAGGGTTAATAATAATTACCAGAAACTTGGTTTATTTACTTTCATTTATCCAGAAAGAGTCGAAGATATAATTGTATATCAAGCATGAAAAAAAAATTCAAAATATCCTTATAAACATTTATGAAAAACAATAGGATATTTGAGTTAATTAATATAACTTTAACTATCTTAGTTAGTGAGATAATAAAGCTAAATTTTAAATCCTAAACCAGACAATTAAGAATGAGGCCTAGCAAAAATGTCTTTTTTTTCAGTTGAATATAAATAGTAAAATAATCCAAAATACATAAAGTATCCTTAAGAAACATAATTTAGATTCTTATAAAAACATTTTCTTATTAATTCCAATTATAATAATGTTCAAATGGATAATAAAGTAAAAGTAAAAGCGAATCGAATGTCATAAATATTTATATCATTCTTAAAGCCATAAAATAACGAAATAACTTTTACAATTAATCGGTTTTTTGCTGTTTTTATGTTTTGCATGTGAGTTATTTGTAGTATTTTAAATGAGAATGCATATGATTAATGATGAAGAAAAAAGTTGATTCCATGAAGATTAAAATAATCTTTTGGATAATTAGCAATATTTTACCCCCACTTTTTCGGATAAATGTAAGACTTTAAAGCATTATTTCTTTTTTTTTAATGATTTAAAAAAATTATTATCATCGTCATACTAAATGATAACTTACGACAACTTTTTCCGAAACGTTAAGAAATATTTTGGGATGATTGAGTGTTTTTCTTTTTTACGTGCATTTTACATTTTATAATAGCTGCACTTTTAAATAATTTTAATGAAAATAATAAAGGAAAAGTTAAAGCTAAATAAAAGCAGTAAATTTCATGCCTTTATTAAAATCAAACAGCAACATAAAAACTTTATAATTACAAAGGATACTTTAGCATTTGACATATTAACTGATATTAAATATGAAAATGCTTTTCTATCATGTCATATGGTAAGTAAAAAGATGAATTCCTGTACATAATTATCTTTGTTTTGTTATTTCAAAGATTTAACTAAAAAATTTAAAACATTGTTTCAATATTTTGTTGATTTATAATATATTTATTTAATGTGCTGAAGAAATGACAACATATAACTGTAAACGCACAAACGTATAAAAACATATTAAAATAAATACCGAGATGTTAAAAGTAAGATGTTAAAAGTAAGTTCTTCTAAAATTGTTGGACGGCACAACTTAGTCCTTGATTTCTCTTTTCCAGGATTCTAGTTGTTATACTAGTCTGCAAAACTGGTTAGTTTCTGTAACAATGCGAAGCACCAGCTTCTGTTCAAAAAATAAAAGTGGGTTAGTAACATCTGTTACATTTTTATTTATTCTTGGTTGTCCCGAGAATGGAAACCGTGAAGGCGGCATGGGTAAATTTTTTATATCCAATCCAGTTTCTGGCATCTTTCATAGAATAATCGTTATCTGAATCCTCTTCATCTAACATATCATATTCTGACGTCTCTGATCCAGAAGATGACAGAAAGTCGTCATTCAACTCACTATCATCAGTATCGGACATAGTCCTACGAAATTCGAGAAAATTCAAGAAACTGCACGGCTAAAGCTATGAGACTGAGTTAGTGACTATGAGACTAAGGTAGTGCTATTTCATAGCAATGCGAGAGAAAAGTGAAAAGTAAACGACAAACCAAACAATATTTTTTCTAAAATAATAGTGGTGTACAAAAATGGCGGAGCCTTGTCATATATGGAAAAAATTCGCTTCTATTTTAACGTCACTAGCTCAGTGCGATAGCCTTTATGAAGGTAGTTTCTTCTAACCCTTATCCTCTGAAATAGGTCAGTCTTTCAAAAACACCTTCAAAGTCTTTTTTCTTTTTCTTTTTTTTTAATTCCAAAGCCGTGGGCGTGGTTTTACTGGCGCAGTATATACGTCAGTGGCACTTAAGGGGTTAAATCGAGTGTCCTTTATTCAGAGGTAAATACATTACACTTCCTATACCAAGAGACTGGGACTGGAATTTTTGTCCCTTAAATAGAGGTGTATCTCATTCAGAGCGTCCCTTATTTGGAGCTTTTACTGTATAAATAAAAAAAAATCATGTATCAAACTTAGATTTTAACACATTTTCCAACACATTCAGAATAATGTAAAAAATCTGCACCGGATTATAAATCAAATTATTATGCTTAATTCAACTAAATTGAAACGCATAAGACATCTGAAAATAGAAATTAGCTGTCTAAATTGACAATCGAAAAATTAGCCGAATTATTTGAGAACTCTTATATGATATGTAGATTTATATCTATAAAAGGCATGCATGCCAAAATATATTTCAGTTGAGGAATTCACGCACCTCAGTTGAAAATTCCCTTCAGCAATTTTCACTAATAAGGACAATGGTCGGGACCTTCCTATTTCTAATAACTTTAATGTATTATTGCATTGCTTCTTTATCCTTATTTTCCGGACAGTTTAACTTTTGTAGATTTTTTTTTCTGCAAATCAGTTCAATCGTTGTCGTGTGTAAAAATTGCGTTTAAAATTGCTTTTTATGATTATATAGCAGTAGTATTCTTCGCTAATTTCTATGTAGTATCAACATAATAAATTGCATCGAAAATTGTGAAATTTTTACCATTCTGGTTAATACGAAACCCGAATTGCCTTTTGTAACATTTTCTGCATCATTCAACAAAGTAATTAAATTCTGCATTCAATAAAATGTTTTTCATTTTTGCATAAAAGGAAGAGGATTTTAATATTTTTCAAAAATTGTTAGTGATTTGTGTTTTAGTAATATTTAAGTCTTTAAAAGAATTGACTTTTTCTGTTGATTCGAAGTTTTTAACTTTCGTTAAAATATTTCTTAATTCGCTTAAAATTTTGAAAAACGATGGAATATTCCATCATATCATTTTAAAGCATATGTATAGAATTTCTTTTTTCTGAACCATAGGACAAAATAATATTAATAGTTGAAATAAAAAATTCTCATCGCAATGTAAAGCGACGAAAAGCGAAAATATATATCAAAACGTCAAAATGTCAAGACCCTTGCCATTTATAATTCTGTAAATTTGACGTTTTGTCCAGAGTTAAAAGGTACTTAAATTTTGAATAATGTTAAGAGAAAAAATGACTAAAGACCTCCCGTTTTATGTTTTGCTGAAACATACTGCATAAAAATTTGTTTGCTGAGGATTAAAATGATTTAATTAAATTATTTAAAAATTAAAATATTTAAAGATAAGTTTTTTTTTTATTTAACCTACTGTTTTCATGATGGATGCTAAAGAATATAACAATCAAGAATATTCTTGAATTTCATTTATTTATATTTTTTTGTAAAACTAATACATAATGGGCAATACTTGTATGGTTAGCCGGATTAACATTAATAGAATCTTCACGATATAACAAATTACTTTATCCAACATCATATTTTTTAGCATTTTACAAGTTATTTATTATCTAACTCAGTCATATAGTTTATACTATATTTTATTTTTTGTGTGAAGGAATTAAAAAAAATAAAACTTTATTTATGGTTGCTGGAATCTTGTGTGTTGGGAACATTTAATATTGGAAAGGGAGAATTTAATAAATAACAGTTTCCGTTTAAATTACAGAACGAAAATTTTGCTTATTTATTAAGAAAATAGACAAAATCTTTGTTACATAATTTTTAAATATTTGTTGTTTTCCCCCTTGCTGAACCATAGTTTTCAATATGTTACATCATGGATTATTTGCACCATGGCAAATTATTTTAAAATAAGCAAAAAAGAAATAAATGTAATCCAGATTGAAGGGAAAACGAGAAGTTAGAAGCTAGAAAATATGCTTCTTCAAAATTGTCACTCTCAAAGAAAAAAAAATAATAAATATAAGCCGTACAACACATATTTCAGTTTTAAGTCTTAAAACAGGCTTCTTTTTCATACAAAATGACGTTATTCGCATCCAGTGAAAGATTCCATTATTACGATGATCCATTCTAATAACGAAAGAAAATCTTTAAAGAAAAGTTTGTATTTGACGTCACCATCGAAGAACAATACACAAATTCAGCAAAAAACAATTCGTCATTCAAAAAACTCGACAAGGAAAAAAAATCGACTGTATATTGATTTGCAACCCTTCATCTGTTCATAACATTAGTATAGATATTTATAATTAAATATAGTTTATAATAGTTCCATGTTTTATCAGAAATCATTATTTTATATATATATGTATATATTCAAATAGCATGTTTTTTTACATTTTTCATAAATTTTGTTTTCTTAAAATTTTCTGCAAATCCAGATATCTTTCTTACTCCAAAGAACTTTTTGAAGTTTCTGATATATGATAAGTGTCTCTGACTTCATTATTAAACTGAAGCGTAATTATTATCATAAATATTATTAATTTAAAGAGAATTCTCAAATAAAGTATTCACTCACGAAATACTCAAGACTGTTAAGTAAAAATACCAAACATTCCTTTATTAATATATTTATGTTCCATTAGAATTGCACATCGTTAAATTTTCTGCAAATTAATAAATAAATAGAAATAAAAAGAAAGAAATAAATAAATAAAAATAGAGAGAGGCATTATTGCTACAAAGTTAATATTTAATTAGGATGTTAGGTAGGGGATAACTAATTAAAATATTACATATATATATATATATATATATATATATATATTTCTATATTTTTAATGTATTCAGATGTATTGGCTTTGTAATTTGTAACAAAGCATTCTAAATTTCAAATTGTCTGTAAATTAGAAAAATGTCAATAACTATTTTCTTCATTCATGCAGCTTCATCTATTGAAAGGTATTGTTTCTAATTACCACGCTTTACAATGTTATTTTTTGTAAAAATTCAACATTTAGAATTCAAATATCGAAACATTATGAATTACACAACTATGAATCCAAGTGTTTTTAATGTAGTTCAATGTGTTTCATTGTAGTCATTTTTTAAAAGAATTTTAACCCACTTTAAAGAATATTAATTTGATTCTACTATTGCGGATTAAAAACGGCATAAATTGCAGGTCAGTTTTCTTTCGTTTTATGTGTGTTTGTATTTGAGTGTGTGCTCCTTTAATAATTTACGAGAAAAAATTTCAAAAATAAATTTTCACTTTTGTCGTGGAAAAAAATAATGTATTTAACGTGCATGTTGATATTCTTTTAAATGTAAAAATTCTGGCAATACACCTGATATAAAAATATTGATATGTTGTTCTTCATTTTTCTTCTAGGGCAATATAGGAAGATTTTGAATAAGAATTTCTAATTATATAAATGTTTTATGCACAATCTTAGAATTCGGTTATCACTACGTTCTTAAATTTTCAGAACGTTTCATTCTGTAAGTATAAACATCCATGTTTGTAACATTCATGTGAGTTTAAATTTTTAATATACGCACACATGATCCACGTCGAGACTTATAAATTTTATAAAAAATTTCAAGAAAGAATTTATACTTTACTAACAAATTTTATCACCAAATTGTATGAAAGCATATTACTAAGCACATGTTTTTTTTTTTTTTTAATTAATGTACAGTTGTATATTATGTATCTTTTTTTAAATGCTTATTATACTACACAGACATAATAATTAAAACCTAGAAATACAATTTTATTAAATTCGCACATAATTCTAGCAAAATAATTTTATTAAATTCGTGCATAATTAATTAACATGTTTAAAGGTATTTTATATAAATACATTCATTAGTTCATTGTAGTCTAAAAATAAAATTGCAAAAACATTAAATGAAAAAAACTGAAAATGTAAAACAGTTTATTAATTAACTTATTAAAAATTACTTTATCATAATTGCGTGGAAAACAAGATAAATAGGAAAATTTAAACAAGTTAAATAATTTACATTTCTGTTTTAATAAAATTATCCTTTTTTTCCACATTACAGTTCTATTATTAATATACCTGAAAGGTTGCTTATTAACTACATGTTTAGAAATTTTATTCTTATTGGAAGAGAATAAAAAATATGAATTATAAATTATTTTATATTACATCTTGAAAGTATTTCGCATTATTAATTAACATAACAAAAAATTTTATTGAAATAATTATTTAAAACTATTCAATTAATTTTGTTAAATTAAACGCCTCCAGCATATATGCATACCTCACATTTTTCAAAAACATACATTTTCAATTAATATCACGTTTTAATCTCATTTACTTTTAAAAATAGAAATTTTAAATTAAACATTTATATGATTTGATAAGGGGGAAAACACATAAATACTTATATCGATTACATTCTTTCTAAAACTTATTAAATATTTATGCTGCATTTTGCTCTCAAATGGCACTCTGATTTTTTTAAATACTTTTTTTTAAAATGAAGTAAACAGCTGTCAGTTATCTATTTCAGAATTAAATTCTTTCATGAAAATGTTTTGAAACATTGTCTACTGATAAAGCTTTAAGCATCTTTTTAATGAAGCTATAAGTTTTTGAATAAAAAAAAGAGATTCTATGTTTACTTCAAAAATGATTTTCTTCAATCCCTTTACATCTCTAGCGTATTTCCATTGAAACAAACAGTATTTCTAATCGTATGTATCATATCCTGAACATTTCATAATTAGACTTACACAACTATATAATTGTATAAGTCGTTATATGGTCTTTCGAATAAAAAAAATAATCAAAAATTGTTTATTTCAAAAATAATCAGAAATTTTAAGAATAAATAATATAATAATAATAATAACAACAATAATAATAATTGATCTACAAGTTGTCAACCTTTTTGTATATTTTTAATAGCTTTGTCATTTATCTATATAAGATAAAGATATTTCATTCCTGTTTATCTGTGTAATTTAAGTTTTTGTTGCAGTACCTTTATTGTATTATAGACTTAATTGCAACTCCCCTATTATGATAATTTTGCATCAACAGATAATTGTGTTAAGTTCAAGCTAGGAATTCAATCATAGCATCAACAAGGAATTATGTTGGTTTTAAACTAGGTATTCCTTCAAAGCATCACCTGTTCAATAATAATAACTGTATAATTAGTTATTAAGTCAGAAATTATTAAATTGTTTTATTGTAATCATTAAATGTATATCCCACAATTCGGTATTTATCTATGTCACTAACGTTCAGCAATTCACCTGTCGTACTCAGGTATTACACAGATGCCTCGTTATACCCTTTCCTTTAAGGCTTTTGTAACAATAGGATCTATTATTCTTTTGAAACTGACACTATATAAGTTTAAAATAACAAATGCTTCCTAATATGTTCTATATCTGATAAGATTTTTAAAAATGCAATGTAATGTTTTGAGAGATACCAACGATTCAAAAAAGTGTTCATTTATCTTTAAAAATCTGTGGAAGCCAACATATTTGCGAGATATAAAGAAAACGAAAAATTATTTTTATGACCGTCGAAATCGAAAATTTTTCCGAATAATTTCTTCGTAGTATATTTAAGTTTTCTCTATTGTATTTTCGAATGCTATCAATTTCAGGTAATTATTTCCAGCTGCGTAACGAAATTTATAGAAGAAAAAAAAACAAATGAATGTTAATTTTAATGTTAACGTTAATATTAGTAATTTTAGTGTTTATCTTAATGTTATTGATTTATCATGTTCATTAAACTTTTACTTGAGAATTTACAGCAAAACAAAAAATATTGCTAAATTAGATGTAATTAGATTAAGGAATATTCCTCTATTTTATACTTTAATCATATTCTACATTCCGTAAATGTAGTTTCCCCTCTTACTTAATTTGAAGATGTGGATCAAGTTACGTACAATGATAGAATTGCTATTTCACTATAACATTTATTAATACAAAAACACGTGGAGAAAAATTACACTCTAATGCAGCATATTTATACAATATGGCTGTTTATTGTAAAAAATTATAGTTTCAGTAACATAATACAGTAAATAGTCGAAAATTCACATTTCTTGATTTATAATAAGATAATTATGCAAAATAAATTTATATGTAACTATACCATTTATGGTACCTACTAAACATGGGGAATAATTTGGATATTATCATGAAACTGACCATTCCATATTAGCATTTCGGTATGAATCATTATTTATTCCTCATATGACTGACAAAATGAAAGCATGGAAAGGGGTTATTATTGATCAGGTCTGTTCAACTTTTCAATCGAGTCGAACCCGAGTTAACTGAAACAATAAAAAATGCTACTTTACATATCACTCAAAATATCCCATATTTTTAATTGATTATAGTAACATTAGAAATACACACTTATTGTATTATTCTACTCAATTAATAGCTATATAGCCACAAATAATCTGAATCTCAATGTAAAAAAAATTTACAGAAAAAAAACGTAAATTACAGCTATTATATAATTTGCATTTTTTCTGAGAGTATCTAATCACAA
The DNA here is from genome assembly GCA_964019185.1 of Maratus speculifer. Classification (NCBI taxonomy): domain Eukaryota; kingdom Metazoa; phylum Arthropoda; class Arachnida; order Araneae; family Salticidae; genus Maratus; species Maratus speculifer. Next base: position 152,584,021 of record OZ025300.1, read on the forward strand.
ACAAAATGATAGGGAATGATGCCAGGAAGAATAATAATTCGTAATAAAAATTTTGAGATGCGAATATACCTCTGAAATTTTTGAGACAAGGGTAGACGTATTGAACATATAATAATAATAATATGCATTGATCGCATTTGTAAATTTAAACTTCTTTGCATCCACAGGCGATAATTTGTGGCAACAATTGCAATGTAGCTAACTTTTAATAATACAGAGAACAAATTTCGAAATAACGGACTTGTGTATACGTAGGAGCATTAAAGAATTATGATTTTCGGTCATATCACAATTGAACTAAATCACGAAAAACATGAAGCTTCATCTCAAGCCAGTTTACTCAGATAGCTTACAGAATTAAAATACAAAAATATTATAATTATAATCAACAACTAAGAATATAGATAACTTGGTTAGTGTATGCAAAAAGAAAGCGAAGTTAATAATACTTAAAAAAAACTTAATATATGTTTTTTAATCGAAAAAAAAAAACTCGCTGAGACATAAATATTAATTACAATTATGGTGTTATCACATCTAAGAGAAACTACTTTATCCACACAGGATCCCAATATGGTATGTACCCGTTTTGTACAGATGCCGTGCATATCAACTTCTTGCCCTGCTAATGAAAAGAGTGCAACCACACACACAATTTTATATAGCCACTACATTAACTTCTAACTTCGAAATCCTGTATGAGTTTAGTAATGGTCATATAAAAAAGGAATTTAACACGTTCAGAGCCACGGTGACTGACACTAAACTTTACAATTAAGCCGCATCAGTCACCGGTGAGTAACTGTATAAAATATTGTACAAAAATTAAAAATATATATATATTGTTTTAAGTAATTATTAAGAAAGTACACCGAAGAACAGAAACATTATGACCACTTTCCTAAAAAAGTGTTAGCCCACCTTTGATTCACAAAACAGCTGCAAACTCTCTCTACATGTGTGCGACAAATTCTTGGTAGATGACCGGAGATAAATTGTATCTGTTTTTCAATAAACGGTCTTGCATATCTGATGTGATTCAAAATGGTTCTTTTTAAGCTTTCGGTTTCTGGAATGACATATGAAATGTACGGATTAAGAAACGTCGCGTTTGGCAACCAGGATGTTAACGGAAATTCAGGTTTATGTTCTTGAAGCCATTAGAGCACACTTTGAATCATTTGACATTGTCTTTCACGAAGACGCCATTTCCATTTCGGAAGACAGATTCAAATTCAATGGTGCAAGAGATCCGCAGTGATCTTCAGATAGTCCGTGGAGGTCATGGTCTGTTTTTCAACAAACGCAGGTCCAAAGGACGCCCTTGAGAATATTTTCCCCAAATTTTAATGTCGCCAAAATAAGCTTCTGCATGAGTTGTTGTATAAGGGGGAGTAATATTTAGCGTATAAAACGTTTATAAATATTTAGCGTATTATTCAAGTACGTCTTCCATGTGTTCAAAGATAAATCGTGTTTCATCCGATGAGGCAACTCTTTCCTTATATTCTAGTTCTGTCATGATGTTCCCGGTCCAAGTGTAAGAGTATTTGGCGATGCTTGATCAGCGCCAAAGGGACGTTAGTCTCGTAGTCACACATTCAACAGTATCAGCTGAATTGTATATTCTGAGTTTCACATAGTCCTGTATAGTCTTGGGATGTGAATTAAGCCAGTCCCGGGCTGCGATTTTGTTTTACCAAGAGGGGGGGGAGATGTCCGACGTAATTGTTACTTGATAATGCCTGGACGTTAAACGCAATGATTTCTACTGACTTTACTAATGTCATTCATTTACAATGTGTAAGTATTAGCAACAATCCCGAAAAACCCAAGAGACGTTCAGTTTTCAAATTGCTCAATCTGAATCGTTGGGCGACTGAATTCTGCCTGACTGAAGTAGCTTAGATCAGCAGCTTTTACTCTCACCAGTAGATGTTAGCACAAAAATGATTCCTGAGACTACCTAGCAGCATTTAAATAACATTCCAAAAAGTAACGCCCTCCCTCATGTTATACAAGTGAGTTAACTACAAAATGTGAGGGCGGTCATCATGTTTTGGGTTTTGAATGTAATAAGTAAACTCTGAGTAAATTTCTAATAAATATTCAGTAATTACTTAATTGGGCTGAGGGCTTGAAAAATTTTCAAAAAATAGTTCTTATGATATATTTATTTTCAATTAGTTCTAAACTCAGTGCAAAAAACTGCATAAAAATATTTGCGTTTTTAACGAAATTATAAGCATTTGTGTAACAACACTTTCAAAGCCACACCCATATAATTTCAACTTTAAGTCGCGTTTTCTGAAAACTTGATTTTTGAGGACTAACACCAAGATTAAAAAAAAACTATGATGGAATGGCTTAATTTTTTATGCATGCATATAACATCATTATCTATAGAATGAATTTATATATTTTAGATAGTTTAATATTTTGCGTATTTTTAATGAAAAAATGTATTTTTTAGGTTTTTTTTATTTCAAATTTGAGAGTTTTTAAATATTTATTTGAGTGATATTTATATCCTTAATTCATTCTATAGAGTAAAGTTTCCTGATCATTTTAAAGGAAAAGTTATGTTCTTATGTGAATTCAACCTTGAGATATCTTACGGATGGTGATATTACACATAATCTTTTTTTCGAAATTTGTGTTATATAAATTTTGCAACATTTTTTTTCTATTATATTGAAGTACTAAATTTTATAATTTTATAAGACTACAAACATATTCTTAAAATATCAGAAAGTTAAAATTAATTACATTCAATACTTCTGTTTTTATATGAACTCAAAGCGCGAGCTCTGTTTTCGTGTTTATCGTGTTCAAGCCCTGAGTCCCCTTAAGGGGACAAGGGACCTTTAAAATCAGTTTTTTATTTTTTTTAAATTTCACTTTAAATATTATTTAAGGATACTTTATATGCATTGTGGCATACATTTATCACAAAAAAAAAAAAAAAAAAAAAGAGAAAAAAAAAAGAAATATTTCACAATTTTTTAGATTTACGAAGAACTTTTCAAAATGCCCCATGCGCATTCCAGTTCAAAGAAAATCTCCAATATTTTTTATGTAAGTTTGGTTTACATAGATAAATAAAACTGTGCATCAGATTTTTTATATTTGAATATAAATTTAAAAAAATATATATTTTTCTAGATTTTTGGAAATTTTAAGCATTTTTCGCTGTATTTCTACAGTTAATTACCTTTAACTTTTACAATTATAATTATTTGCAAAAAAACATGCACAGTTTTATGACAAATACAATGAGAAATAGCTATACAAAATTACAAAGCATTCAGACAAAAACTTATGCGTATGAGGCATTTTCAATTAAGAATTTCGACAAAATTTTCAAACTGAGAAAAATGAATTTTAAGATTCAACGAAGGCACAAATACTAAAATATACCTTATAATCGACTAAATTCAAATATAACCATAGTTTCAATAAGTTTAATCAATAATTTCATCAAATTAATATTTTTATACAAATTGAATTTATGTTTTGAAGAAAATAAAGAACGTAAGAAATCTTGCGTTGACGAGAAAATTCATCGCGTTAAGGAGAATTTTTCAAGCTGTTCCACGCACATTTTATAGCAATTAAAATCAAATATTTTTAATGTAAGTTTGATTTTTATTAAATATAAATGAAACTGTGCATTGAATTTTATCTATTTTAATATAAAAATTATAAAAAAAAAATGAAATTTTTAAAATTTGAAAGAAATTTTCAAAGAAAACAAGTTGGAAATTGCACGTGAAGCGTAGCAAATCAGGTGCGTCCGTACGATAACAAAGTTTTTAAAATATTCAGATGTTGGTAATATAGTAGAGCGTGCTTCGGATACAGGATAGTAGTCGAAATCTTTGTGTTTCTATAAATATGCAGGAAGTAATTTTTATTGCACCTCAGCAACGTATATCTTATTCAAAAAATGTGAAATAGTTGAATATAATTAAAACATGCCCCAAACAATGTTTCCCCGTATAGCATTATGTAGTAGCCCTGTAATTTAATAATAAAAATTCTTTGCATCACAGATTGTACAGAATGCATATTTTAGTATATACTTCATACATTCATGCCAATTCTATTATGTTCGAATGAGTATAACATCATTAAAATGCATTTGAAAATTTTTCCCATTGACCGTAATGTAATGGAATACTTTTGATTGTCCCTGTAAATGATCTATGCATCCGACTTTCATAACATTTGAAATTACTCGAAAAAATAACGTAATAATTATATGTTTTGAATTTCAAACGATTAAAATGCATTTGAAACTTTTTTCCCCATTGACCGTAATGTAACGGAATCCTTTTGATTGTCCCTGTAATTGATCTATACATCCGATTGTCATAACATTTGAAATGACTCGATAAAATTACGCAATAATTATATGTTTTAAACTTCAAACGATTAAAATGCATTTAAACTTTCTTCCTCATTGACCGTAATGTAACGGAATCCTTTTGATTGTCCCTGTAATTGATTTATGCATCCGATTTTCATAAAATTTGAAATGACTCGACAAAATTATGTTATAGTTATGTATTTTAAATTTCAAACGATTCGGTTTTGTAGTTTTTGCGTTGTTATGTGCGGAAAGACGGACAGACGGACGGACTGAGCGACAACAATAAGTGCTACGTATTTACATATTTACGAACGCACCTAAAAACTGAATCATTAAAAAACACTGAAACTCGCTTAAAAGTTTATACATAAAAAATAGGTCCCAGCTGCATAAAGGAAGAGCGGGGGGGGGGGATTCTGAAGTTTGTTTACCTGTCGAAAGGTGCGACTGAAAAATTTTGTTGCTAAACAGTTTTGTTTTAGTTTGGTTTATTTTTGTCAGCCGATTATCTACACTAGGGATATAGGCCCTGGAGGTTGTTGCTAAACAGAGCAGTAAGGATTTTCAGATGTGCAAAATACATAAAAATATCTGTCGCACCCCCCCCCCCCCCTAAGAAATTAACTTGTCATCAACACTGATGGAGAAAAAAACTGAAAATCACTGAAACTCGCTTGAAAGTTTATATACAAAAAATAGGTTTCAGCTCCATAATGGAAGGGGGGGGGGATGTGAACTTTGTCTAATTGTCGAAAGGTGCGACAAACATGTGACTGAAAAATTTTGTTGCTAAACAGAGCAGTATAAGGATTTTCAGGCATGCAAAGTACATAAAAATATCTGTTGGACACTCCGCCCTAAGAAATTACCTGATATCAACACTGATGAGGGCAAAAAACTAATAATCAATGAAACTCGCTTGGAAGTTTATGTACAAAAAATAGGTTTCAGCTGCATAAAAAAGGAGAGTAGGGGGGGGGGGATGTGAATTTTGTCTACTTGTCGAAAGGTGCGACAAATGTGCGACTGAAAAATTTTGTAGCTAAACAGAGCTGTATAAGGATTTTCAGACGTGCAAAGCACATAAAAATATCTGTTGGACACTCCGCACTAAGGAATTACCTGACATCAACACTGATGAGAGAAAAAAACTGAAAATCACTGAAACTCGCTTGAAAGTTTACATACAAAAAATAGGTTTCAGCTGCCTAAAAGGGGGTGGGGATGTGAACTTTGTCTACTTGTCGAAAGGTGCGACAAACATGTGACTGAAAAATATTGTTGCTAAACAGAGCAGTATAAGGATTTTCCGACGTGCAAAGTACATAAAAATATCTGTTGGACACTCCGACCTAAGAAATTACCCGACATCATTACTGATGCGAAAAAAAAACTGAAAATCACTGAAACTCGCTTGAAAGTTTATATACAAAAAATAGGTTTCAGCTCCATAATGGAAGGGGGGGGGATGTGAACTTTGTCTAATTGTCGAAAGGTGCGACAAACATGTGACTGAAAAATTTTGTTGCTAAACAGAGCAGTATAAGGATTTTCAGGCATGCAAAGTACATAAAAATATCTGTTGGACACTCCGCCCTAAGAAATTACCTGATATCAACACTGATGAGGGCAAAAAACTAATAATCAATGAAACTCGCTTGGAAGTTTATGTACAAAAAATAGGTTTCAGCTGCATAAAAAAGGAGAGTAGGGGGGGGGATGTGAATTTTGTCTACTTGTCGAAAGGTGCGACAAATGTGCGACTGAAAAATTTTGTAGCTAAACAGAGCTGTATAAGGATTTTCAGACGTGCAAAGCACATAAATATATCTGTTGGACACTCCGCACTAAGGAATTACCTGACATCAACACTGATGAGGGAAAAAAACTGAAAATCACTGAAACTCGCTTGAAAGTTTACATACAAAAAATAGGTTTCAGCTGCCTAAAAGGGGGTGGGGAATGTGAACTTTGTCTACTTGTCGAAAGGTGCGACAAACATGTGACTGAAAAATATTGTTGCTAAACAGAGCAGTATAAGGATTTTCCGACGTGCAAAGTAGATAAACATATTTGTTGGACACTCCACCCTAAGAAATTACCTAACATCAACACTGATGCGGGAAAAAAACTGAAAATCACTGAAACTCGCTTGAAAGTTTATATAAAAAAATAGGTTTCAGCTGCATAAAAGAGGGGGGGATGTGAACTTTGTCTACTTGTCGAAAGGTGCGACAAACATGTGACTGAAAAATATTGTTGCTAAACAGAGCAGTATAAGGATTTTCCGACGTGCAAAGTACATAAAAATATCTGTTGGACACTCCGCCCTAAGAAATTACCTGACATCAACACTGATGCGGAAAAAAAACTGAAAATCACTGAAACTCGCTTGAAAGTTTATATACAAAAAATAGGTTTCAGCTGCATAAAAGGGGGGGGATGTGAATTTTGTCTACTTGTCGAAAGGTGCGACAAACATGTGACTGAAAAATTTTGTTGCTAAACAGAGCAGTATAAGGATTTTCAGGCATGCAAAGTACATAAAAATATCTGTTGGACACTCCGACCTAAGAAATTACCTGACATCAACACTGATGCGAAAAGAAAACTGAAAATCACTGAAACTCGCTTGAAAGTTTATATACAAAAAATAGGTTTCAGCTCCATAATGGAAGGGGGGGGGATGTGAACTTTGTCTAATTGTCGAAAGGTGCGACAAACATGTGACTGAAAAATTTTGTTGCTAAACAGAGCAGTATAAGGATTTTCAGGCATGCAAAGTACATAAAAATATCTGTTGGACACTCCGCCCTAAGAAATTACCTGATATCAACACTGATGAGGGCAAAAAACTAATAATCAATGAAACTCGCTTGGACGTTTATGTACAAAAAATAGGTTTCAGCTGCATAAAAAAGGAGAGTAGGGGGGGGGATGTGAATTTTGTCTACTTGTCGAAAGGTGCGACAAATGTGCGACTGAAAAATTTTGTAGCTAAACAGAGCTGTATAAGGATTTTCAGACGTGCAAAGCACATAAAAATATCTGTTGGACACTCCGCACTAAGGAATTACCTGACATCAACACTGATGAGGGAAAAAAACTGAAAATCACTGAAACTCGCTTGAAAGTTTACATACAAAAAATAGGTTTCAGCTGCCTAAAAGGGGGTGGGGAATGTGAACTTTGTCTACTTGTCGAAAGGTGCGACAAACATGTGACTGAAAAATATTGTTGCTAAACAGAGCAGTATAAGGATTTTCCGACGTGCAAAGTAGATAAACGTATCTGTTGGACACTCCACCCTAAGAAATTACCTAACATCAACACTGATGCGGGAAAAAAACTGAAAATCACTGAAACTCGCTTGAAAGTTTATATAAAAAAATAGGTTTCAGCTGCATAAAAGAGGGGGGGATGTGAACTTTGTCTACTTGTCGAAAGGTGCGACAAACATGTGACTGGAAAATATTGTTGCTAAACAGAGCAGTATAAGGATTTTCCGACGTGCAAAGTACATAAAAATATCTGTTGGACACTCCGCCCTAAGAAATTACCTGACATCAACACTGATGCGGAAAAAAAACTGAAAATCACTGAAACTCGCTTGAAAGTTTATATACAAAAAATAGGTTTCAGCTGCATAAAAGGGGGGGGGGATGTGAATTTTGTCTACTTGTCGAAAGGTGCGACAAACGTGTGATTGAAAAATTTTGTCGCTAAACAGAGCAGTATAAGGATTTTCAGACGTGCAAAGTACATAAAAATGTCTGTTGGACACTCCGCCCTAAGAAATTACCTGACATCAACACCGATGCGGGAAAAAAACTGAAAATCACTGAAACTCGCAAGAAAGTTTATATACAAAAAATAGGTTTCAGCTGCATGAAAGAGGAGGGGGGGGGGAATGTGAATTTTGTCTACTTGTCGAAAGGTGCGACAAACGTGTGATTGAAAAATTTTGTTGCTAAACAGAGCAGTATAAGGATTTTCAGACGTGCAAAGTACATAAAAATGTCTGTTGGACACTCCGCCCCAAGAAATTACCTGACATCAACAGTGATGCGTGAAAAAAGCTGAAAATCACTGAAACTCGCTTGAAAGTTTATATACAAAAAATAGGTTTCAGCTGCATAAAAGAGAAGGGGGGGGGGAATGTGAATTTTGTCTACTTGTCGAAAGGTGCAACAAACGCGTGATTGAAAAATTTTGTTGCTAAACAGAGCAGTATAAGGATTTTCAGACGTGCAAAGTACATAAAAGTATCTGTTGGACACTCCGCCCTAAGAAATTACCTGACATCAACACTGATGGGGAAAAACACTGAAAATCAGTAAAAAAACACTGAAAATCACTAAAAAACACTGAAACTTGCTTGAAAGTTTGGGGTGGGGAAGGTTATACACATGAAAGAAACATTGTACTGAGTTTTATATCTTTGAATGTAAAGGTAACAAAAGTATTTTCCAAATTTTATGAATTTTTTAACATTTTGCATAAAACCTGTTGCAATTAACCTAATTTTTAGTTACCTTATTTTAAAATAATCCAGCTCCATAAGATTTTTCTTCATTTTGTGTCTGCTTCTTTTTAATATATTTTCTATTTTCGTGAGTAGTTTTATAGGCTGCAGTGTCTGTCTCGATGCAGGCTTTGTTTCAAACGACGCTGATCACGTCTTTTGGCGATAGATAAAGCTACTATCAAAGCTACTAATAAAGCACTAATGCACGCACTATTTTCAACATAACATAGTTTATTTTCACTTCTACCATTAGAACAGCTAGGTGTAGAAATATCAGATAAAATATTATAGGAGCTGTTTACAGATTCCTCGAAAGATTCTGGCAGCGATTCTTCTACATTTTCATTATTTTGTTTATGCGAACTGGTTGGGTGTGTTAACTTGGCCCCCCCACCACCGATTTTTTTAAATTCAAACACATGAGGAATTAGCTCTCAATTAGCTCTAATTTGCTCTCTAATATTAGAATTTGCTCTGGTGATAAAATCGAGATATTTAAATTAGAAAGGTGGGGGGGCTAAGTTAACGCTAGCCCCCCCACTTTCAAATATCGAAATTTCAAAGGTGCCAAAATTTAGCTCTCAATTAGCTCTAATTTGCTCTCTAATATTAGAATTTGCTCTGGTTTTGTTATCGAGATATTCCAGATTCCAGTAGGGGGGAAAGCACTAGCTACCCCCCCCATTCGATTTTCGAAATTTCAGAGGTGCCAAAATTTAGCTCTCAATTAGCTCTAATTTGCTTTCTAATACCAGAATTTGCTCCGGTTTTTTTAACGAGATATTTCAATTTATATAAAGGGGGCAAGCGTTAACTTAGCCCCCCCCCCACATTCGATTTTCGAAATTTCAAAGATGCCAACATTTAGCTCTCAATTAGCTCTAATTTGCTCCCTAATACCAGAATTTGCTCCGGTTTTTTTTTTCGAGATATTTCAATTTATATGAAGGGGGCAAGCGTTAACTTAGCACCCCCCCCCCCCACATTCGATTTTCGAAATTTCAAAGATGCCAAAATTTAGCTCTCAATTAGCTCTAATTTGCTTTCTAATACCAGAATTTGTACGGTTTTTTTAACGAGATATTTCAATTTATATAAAGGGGGCAAGCGTTAACTTAGCCCCCCCCCTTTCGAGTATCAAAAGTTCAAAGGTGCCAAAATTTAGCTTTCAATTAGCTCTAATTTGCTCTCTAATATTAGAATTAGCTCTCATTATATTATCGAGATATTTCAATTTATATGAAGGGGGCAAGCGTTAACTTAGCCCTCCCCCCTTTCGAGTATCAAAATTTCAAAGATGCCAAAATTTATCTTTCAAAGAGCTCTAATTTGCTCTCTAATACCAGAATTTGTTCCGGTTTTTTTATGGAGATATTTCAATTTATATGAAAGGGGCAAGCCTTAACTTAGCCAACCCCCCCCCCTCCACTTTCGAGTATCAAAATTTCAAAGGTGCCAAAATTTAGAACTCTAATATTAGAGCTCCAATATTAGTAGCTCTAATTTGCTCTCTAATATTAGAAGTAGCTCATCGAAATTTCAAAGGTGCCAAACTTTAGCTCTGAATTAACTCTAATTTGTTCTCTAATATTAGAATTTTCTCGTGTTTCGTTATCGAGATACCCCTCCCAGACACACACACACACACACACACACACACACACAAACATTCTAATATTAGAGAGCAAATTAGAGCTAATTGAGAGCTAATTCCTCATGTATTTGAATTTAAAAAAATCGGTGGTTGGTGGTGGGGGTGCGGGCAAGTTAATGCACTTATTGCAGGTGTTATTTTTAACACTCTGACACTCTAGAATTTTGGTTTTGTTTGGTTTATTTTTTGTCGGCCAATTTTCCATACTAGGGATATAGGCCCTGGGAAGGAGTGCCCATCGTGGTGGTCTTTCTGAGGGAACCTAACTCGTTTTTACGCAAGATTTGAAGAAAACCACGAAATCTCCCAACGGTTAGGCCGACGGCCGCTATTGGATTTGAAACCAGCAGCTACTGTCTACCAGTTGATAGGTGGGAACCTCTCGGCCTCTGGTGGGGCCCAGAATTCTGGAATAACGCTTCTTTTTATTCTGAAATATAAGTATTGCTTGTTTATTTTCTTTAGCTCATTTTTATAGATATTACTTCATTTTTTAATTTAGATGCTGAAAGATATGGAAATGAAGATTTTATTTTTAAAAATTTTGTACATTTCTACAGTATATTTCAATAATTACATTATGGTTTACATATTTTTATTGAATATTTCTGTATTTATTTTTGTATTTTATATTTTAATGTATATTCGTACATTCTAATTATTTAGTTCATTAACAATCAGAAACAATATTCAAAAGAAATTATTTAAAAGTATTCCACAATTGTGTAATTTCAAATTTATCTCATTAACAAACAAAATTAAATTTTTTGGCATATTAAAAAAAATGGGCAAATCTTTGGAAAGTAAAATAATTAATAATTCACAATTTGAGAAATAAAAAGGGTAATAAGCGTTTACATACATATATATATTTAAAATAATAAAACTTTTTCGGAGTACTTTTTTTAAACTATGAAATGAAACTATGAAGAAAAAAAATTAAATGTGAGTACTATAGTATTCATTGTTTTAAACAATACTGTCAAAATCTGAGTTTCAGAGAGTCCTTATTTTCGTTGAAAGTATTACCCTAATTCGGTCCTAAGCGAAACTATCTGTATTCCTAAAATCTTGTTTCTTCTTTCGAGAATTTTCAGCATCAATCATCAATTGACTCAAGTGGACACAAACGGTAGATCTCTGACAACTCCGTGTGTCACCAATCACCGAATCTGGATTAAGGAAGGCGGATTCAAGGGATGGCGTTATTACAATAGGTACTTTCTTTGAGTAATATTGCCAAGGCCCGAAATAAGAATAAGATCGCCAATTCAGCAAGAAGCCAAGTGCTTCTTTTGGTGCAACTCTCCCTAGAAAGTATTTAAAATCACGGCACCTGCCCGCGAAGACACTCACGAGCAGAGTTGGGCAAAATGCATCGAAAAATCATTTTCGATAAAAAATACATTAGTTTTAGAACCTAAAATACAAAATACAAAATACTTTTCGAATTGAAAAAGTTCCAAATACAAAATACATGTATTTTCAAAATACATTTAAAATACAAAATACAATTGAACAATTAGAAAAAAAAATGTGTATAAGATTAGAGGTTTTCATGGACCGTGTCCGGCATAGTAGGCTGGCCAATTTTAATCCACGACAATCGGCTCGGGCCTGACCAGACCTATTCTTCAGTCGTTCCGGGCCTGGTATCGGCTTTGTTTATTTATTTACTTATATATTTTTGAAGGATGGACTCTGATAGGTCTCATTATCACTTTTTCCGGTCCCTGACTTTACTTTTTCTGCAAACTCGGACCGGGTTTGACTTATTACTGCCAAACCGGACCGGGCTTGTCATACATTCTTCCTAGAGCTCTAGTTTTACTAATCAAAATATATTAGTATAGGTTCCGATCCAACCGTATAGAAATAACTGGTTCATCCCGTCTCGGCCAGCCTATGGGAAAAATCCGTATAATCTGCCCCAACCCAACATTTCTTTTTCCAAAAAATGTATGTATTTTTAAATTGTTATAATTTTATCATTAAAAATTATTATTATTATTATTATTGTGTGAATAGTAAATATGTGAGGGAGTGACCTTTCCATAAAGGCACTCTAGTGTTTCTGAGATCGTGACGTCAATAAGTTAACATGTGTAAGCGTAAAAGCGACATCTATCCTCTCTTTTACTTTAACTTTCTAGAGTGTGTGTGCTCTTTCGGATTTTACAGTTAGCTTGCGGTTATTAGTAATATGTTAATGTGAAGTATCTCAGTTTGCAGCATATAAAAGCTTGGGTTTGAGTGAATGTGGAGTGTCTCTGGCATTAGACAGCGAGCGTCTCTTGCACTAGCCAGTGAGTGAGCATCTGTGGTGTCCAGCCAGTGTGTGAGGATCTCTGGTATTAGATAGCGAAGTGAAGTATTGTTCAGCGAAGTGCTAGCCGATTGAAAAGTAGCAACGAAGCCTCCAGTGAGTGGAAAGAAGTTCCGACAGTTGACTTAAGAATTGGCCGGGGTAAGAAACCTCTTAGTTTCATTTGGATTGTTTGTGAATAAAGGATTACCCACAGCCACGGGCTGTTTAATTAAGATTTATTTAGCAGATCAGCCAAGAGATAGCGGAAGGTATTAGTAGGTGCCCCGACTGAGCTAGGCCGAAGCCTGTGAGTATGATTTAGCTGTTCATAGTGTTTTCAGTTGTGTAAATTTAAGACTTGCTCCACTTCCCTTCAGCCATTATCACTTTAATAAACTTTGTTATTTTATCCTAAATTACTGAGTATATGTTACAGGCCAAACCCGATTTTAGGCCAAACTAGATTGGCCTAGTCCAAACTAGTCTATCCTAACGTCCATCGGATAAACTAGTTTTTCCTAGGCCAAATTAGTCTATCCTAACGCCCATCGGATAAACTAGTTTTTCCTAGGCCAAACTAGTCTATCCGAACGCCCATCGGATAAACTAGTTTTTCCTAGGCCAAACTAGTCTATCCGAACGCCCATCGGATAAACTAGATTTTCTTAGGCCAAACTAGTTTGGCCGAACGGTCATTAGGATGAACTAGTTTAGCCTGCTATTCATTGGTTTGAATTAGTTTATCCTAGGCCGAACTAGATTGTCCTAGGCCAATTCAATTTGGCGTGATTTTTTTAAATCTAAAGACCGCCACGGCACAAACTTTCTAGTTTTGATCTAATTTAGCCTAGGCCAATGCAGTTTGACGCGATTTTAGCTCACAGACTATCAAAGTATGAGAGCTAATGTGCTCGCAGATTCTGTGTGTGTGTATGTAACCATGTACGTATGTATGTACGTATGTACGTAATGTGATAACTCCTGATAGAAATATCCAATTTGCTTCAAAATTTGGACATAGATTTATCCTGATAACGAACTTTCCTGATTAGTTTCAGGGGTTCATTGGATAAGAATAAGGGAAGGGGAACAAAAGGCTAAACCGCACCCCCCCCCCCCCACTCCTTAAATTCGTTAAGTCAGTTTTCATGCAAAAGTATCAGATTTTATTAAAATTTTAGGTACAATATCAGTTTGATAAGGTACATCCATGATTAGTTGTGGG